>WEKY01051433.1:5016-18212 GCA_013390045.1 Picathartes gymnocephalus
CAAAAGGAATTAAATTAACTGAAGGAGGGGAAAAAAAAAAAAAAAAAAGCAGAGAATAAATCCAGGGTGTTCATGGTGGAATAAATTGCCTCGGTCATCAGACTTCCATCAGAATGGTTTTGCTAGAGAAGGGACATTGTTGGGAGTGGATCAGGACTGGATAGTTGGCAAGAATAGACCTTGCAGGGAGAGGCAGAGCAAAAGGTTTTGGAAGGAGAAGATCAAAATGCAGGAACCGAATTCATGGAAAGGCTGGGTGAAAGTATGGGAGAAGAGCACTGGCAATGTGATAGTTAAAGTTGGGAACTAAGCAACAGAGAATGAGTAATGTTTCACAGGGAACAAATCAAAAGAACCTTGGTGAATGAAAAAACAGAAAAACAGACATAGGCTGAATGAGTATGCAGGAGCAGTAAGTTACCAACCCGAGAAAAAGTTAAAAAATTATTATAGAAGATTCACATGAATCATAAGGGAGTTCAGAGGCAGCAGCTCAATGAAAGCATGAGAGGAAAGAGCAACATGGTGTGGAAAAAGCATCAAAGAGCTAGTCAAAATGGAAGACTAGGAGAGGAAAGCAGTAACATGAAATAATAAAGGCACTAGTTCTCATGGTCTAATTTAGGGAAGGACAAGAAAACTTCAGCAGTTTTGTCAGGTTATCAACCTCACAACAAGACAGAATCCTGGATTAAAATGCTATTCCTAATATAATAAGAGAAAGAAAGGAAGAAAGAGTGTCAATATCAGCATAAAAGGCAGGGTTATCATCAGGGATTAATTTGGTAGGTAGGGTAGACAGTATTTTCCAGCCTTAGGCCACACACAAAATTAACCATATGAACTATGTCAGAACGTATCTACATCAGAACTGTGGGTTTTTTTAGGTTTCATCTTAACAACTCAAATTAAACATGTTTTATCCACAGAAGGGAGATGAGAAATGGAAGAAGTATTAGACTGCAGTCCAGGTCCAAAAAAAAAAAAAAATCCCAAGAGGCTAAAGAGAATCCACGATGTTCTCAGAAGTGTGACTCATGGGAGAGGACTTGGATGCTACCAAGCACAGATTACAGCTGCAGCCTACGCCTGGTCTCATTCTGCTTCTCTTTTGAAATTCAGAAGCTCTGACAGGCGTACACTCCTGCTGCCTGCAAGAGCTTCAGCAGGTACCTCTCAGACAGCTGAGCTGTTGTTGGAGTTACTCTCAAGTTCAAAGGACCTGTTTTTCATAAGATGAATATGAAGGAAGTTACCTGTTCTGGTTTTGGTATGGAATTACTTTGTGCTAAATCCAAAACACAGATATGCTTTACTTCACAGAAGAGAACTGTGCAACCAGAACCATTTAAGTACAACATTGTACAATGGCTAATAAGTTCCTGGTTTCAAAAGCCAAGCCAAGTCATCATTTTGCCATCTAGATAAAGTTCTGTAAAGACCTGTAGAATCCAAGCTCTTTTTCACCCACGGTAAAGCAAAAAGACCTCCGTATCTGCTGCATCAACTTCTTTTGCTCCCATTTTTCCTTCACTGACACCTCCCCCTGAACAAAACCAAAACAAAACACCAACACAAAACCCCACCACCCACTAATTGCTGCTGCCAGAAAGAACCTAACATCCTTTTGAGGTTTAGCAGATACTAGGATTTCTCTTCAGTCTCTCCTTTCAGTTCTCTCCCTCTGGAGGGGTGATCGTACCCTCCTCACAGCCCAGCTGCAGTTACACACCCACCACCACAGGGCAGAGGGAACCGAGTCACTCCCTGCTGGCTCCTATTGGTTTGATTATAAAAAGCTTATGTTGAACATACAATGAATATTAGAGAACACTGGAGTGGTTAAATTCCTTTCATCAAACTTTTTAAAAAGTCTTTTAATAAGCAAGTTGGTCATGGATGGAGATGCAGGTTGCAGATTTGTAAAAGGGTGAAGGCCTGATTTATCCAGAGAGTGAAGCTAAACCAGCAGTGCAAACATCTCTAGCAATAGTCTCAGTGTGTTTTTCACCACTTGTGCTCTGAAGAGTTTAAGTTCCTTAGATAATGTTAGGTTTTTCCTCTTATTCAACTTTGTTTTTTCTTCTGAGATGAAGAATATTTCTATGTAGCACTAAATGAGAATGTAAAATGAGCTAGAGGAACTTAAGTAATTGTGGCGAAATAGCACCCTATAAGTGATACTTTGAGGTGAGGGTATTCATAATTCTTTATCAGAAACAGTGGCAGTATTTATTAAGAGAATAATAAGAGTAAAAACATTCCAAGCCCTGTAATGTGCTGTGGCTGTGATACACTTACCATAAAGAGTAGTGGTTTTGTTGTCTTCAGTTGGTTTTGAAATGAGCCTATATTTGGTTTTGAACAGGATGAAAATAAACACAATGTATTTAAAAACACTGCAAGCAGGATACCAAAGTGCCAGCAATGTAGACTGCTTTACTGATGAAAATTTGGTATTTAGTGCATGATTCATACTCTTCATATATCAGAATATCTACGTTGAGAACTTTTGTAAGAATAGATACGAAAATAGTTTAACTTTCAGCTCCCCACTTATATATGATCTCAGCATGACTGTATTTCTAGGAAATGCTGAAGCATGATAAGGATCGTTGTGTTTCAACATTAACTTCTTGCTCTGTGCACATGTTCCCAGCCTGGCTTCTGCTGTTATTCACTATGTTTGTTCCTAGGTCTCATCAACCTTACAAGAGCAGAGGCCAGATTTGAGCACATCCATTTTGAGTCCTGCTATGACAAGACTTGGTTGGATGGCTTCACATATTCACAGGTCTACTCTGATCTGCCAATATTGTGGATCGCTTTCATGTCATTCCAAGAGTAGATTTTCTGTCTATAAAACAAATATAAAACGTTAGGTATTATATATTGGTTAATATTAATTTCTCTTAAAATGGATAGGTAACAAAATAAGCTACTAAATGTAAGTTCATCTTTTGAGGAAGCTTGTGTAGATTTTTAGTCTGGGTATTTACTTTAACATAGGAGTACCATGATTTAGATTTAGCTGGGCAAAGTCGTTATTTTTCAGCCTCAAGCAAGCTTGTAAATAGTTATTTTTCCCAAGCCTGAATCATATAAATGATAGATGGATTTATTTTTGTTATTAGGGATAAAGCAAAATTCAGTAATTTTTTGTGATGTTTTATTTTTCATTGGTAAATGTACTACTAGTAGTAATATTAGCAGGTGTAGTTTCAAATTTTGTTACACATACCAATGACTTTTTGGTGTTCTATTAACAGCATCAGTACTTTTGTGTGTATTATGTGTGTGTGTGAAGAGAGAGGGGAGGAGGGTAATCACTGCTCCTGTTCAGCTTGTGTTACATGTAAAGGCATCCTCATCATTCAGATATTTTCCCTCAATTACATGTTTTTTAATTCTCTATAGTCCTGCAAACTTCCCAGTTATGCAGCCAATATGTCTATATTTTTATTTATCCTTTATCCCTTCAATTCTGTCTCTAAATAATCCATCTCTCCTATTGTACAAGTTCTCCTTTGCTGTGGTCAGAAAAGTTTCCCTTTTGTATCACAGCTCAACTGGAATTGTCTCCTCTTCTTTAAGGTACATAGGGGTGAGGTCAGCTCACTGTTTTGTGACCCTTATACTTTCATTCATTTTGTTCGAAGCAGGCTCTTCAATCATATACTGCGAACGGATGGGTTGATTTATGAGACTACACACATCATCTACTGCTACTGTTAATAGTAAAACCCCCAAATTTTGCAGTTTTTGTCTGCAGGAGGCTGTCCTGTCAGCTTAAGGGGGAGCATCACTAACCAGCCAAATGGACACCACCACTCTCAGAGCACAGGTTTAACAGCAGCATCTCAGGTAGTGGCTTTTCTATTCCTTTTACTCCCAGTGACATCTCTTCTTGACTCAAGTAGCTGCAGCGCTAAAATTATCTGAAAGCTGAAAGGTGCTAATTGAGCCTTTAGTTTATTCATTATTCAGCAATGGATCCTTAGTTATTCATTTTTCATATTACCAGGAAAAAAATACTTCTGGTAACACTCTAACCTACTATTAAGATGGCACATAAAGCTGGAATTTTATCGCTGATTCCTAACTATTCTAGTTAGCATTCTGCATTTCACACAGATCAGATATGCAGGAAAAAAAGCTGATGACTCACCATTTTATTTCTTTCTGCTCACTAAAAATCTACTGTTGATACCATTGTAAAAACAGCTCTGCGAAACAGGCACAGATCTGGGACACAAAATAATACATACTGTGGAGGTACTCAGAGCACATCCAGCCTTCAGTGCAGGGGCTGGACACAAATTTCTAAGCAAGCCATATGGGGTCAAAGAGTGCAATAGCTATTGCAGCTGCAGGGATTCCAAATCCACCTTAAACTCACAAAGCAGATTTACCAAGGGGAGAGGGTGGGAGGGAAATATCCACAATGCACAGCAGAACAATAATTCATCTTGAAAACTTCATTAAAGGACTACAAGGACACCTCTGAGGGCACTCAGATTACTTGGCTGACTAGAGTGAGGTGTGGGGTCTGAATTTTCAGTGATTTCAGGTACCCCTGTTTGGGTATCACAGTGTTCCTTAACTCATAGCTACCAGGATAATTGTGCTTAAAAGCACAGCTTTTGCTATGTTTTGGCTCATTTACAGCATATTTCAAGACTTTTAAATTGAGATTTTGGAATCAGTTTTGTAACTATGAAAAGATGACAAGGGTCTTTTAAAGCCATCTCTGACTTTCAAACAACTTTACATCTTTGTTGTAGCAAGGCTAAAAAATTCCCCCTCTTGCATCTTAGTAGCAAGAGAACTATTCATGATATCCTATCAACTCAAAAAGCTACAGGCATTCAAGAAACCAAGGCACATAAAATTTCTTACCTCTCATCTCCAGAAAATGCCTGATAAGGTGCCACCCCACCTCTGCCAAAGCAACAAAAGCAGGCAATAGCTAGAGAGCTCACAGCTGGCTTAGCTTTCAGCCCAAACCCACCTTACAGCAATTCCAGCGTGGTTTCAATCTCTTCCAGCTGGCAGTAGTCCCATTAGGATGCAGTGCCACTGACATACAACTACTGGCAGGCTCCTCATTCTAGAGAATATTTTGTTCCAAATCACTCAGGAGGAATAAACCCCAGTTTGTGTCACCTCTTTGCTGGCTGAAGGCTCAGGGCAATAGAGAAACCTCCACTAAAGGTTGTAAGTAGTTTTGCTCTACCAGAGACATGGAAACGGCACTGAACAAGTCAGTACAGTACAAGTCATTGTCATCATACTGATTGTGTCTCCTTGGCTATTCTGAGAACTCTTTTTTTTCCGCTCTTAAAAATGAGGTAGAATTTTGGTTTGTAGATCAGATTCTCATGTGTACTGTTAAGTAGTGCTCTGCACAAAAATAATTGTAACTGTCCCTTCCCATTTTTTGTGTGGGTTGCAGAGCTCTTTGGGAAGGGTGACATTTCTAAAGGTTTTTGCAGAAGTTAAAAGGAAGAGCCAAGTCCCTGACCTTTTGCACACCTGTATTATTTTCTAAAATCTTTTCATCTTGACCTTCTACTGCTTGTATTCTGTTGATCACCACTTGCCTCTGACCAATCCTAATAGAAACTTAAGAAATTGTAGCGAAAAATAGTATTTTCCATGCATTTTGTAACTAGATAACACTGAAAAAACATATCTTTTTAAATTAAACCTTAGAAAATATGGAATCTATAATTGATGATTCTGGCAAAAAGATGCAGACACCATGTAAACAATGAGACTGATGTACTTTAAACGTACCTCCATCAACTGTAAATCTTTGCAACATAGATAAAGACAGCTCATAAACATCATGTCTAAGAAATTCCATTTGCACTTCATATCTCACAGCTGAGTAAGAACAGTGCTGCACAGATTGACAGCATTCCATCTGGTCTCCTTTAAAAAAAACACTTTACTATTTTCTTGAATTGACTTGTTTATGTAAACTTTCAATGAGGTCTATGAATAATTCTTGACAGATTAATCATGAAAACATAAAGTATCCAAAATCCAAAATTACAGTTGTATAGATAAGCTTTGATGAGTTACAGACTCCTGTCATTGGAGGTATCCAACACCACAAATAAGATACTGAATGAAAATACCTAGCGACTGTGATTGTGCTGCTCACTGAGAAGTTCTCCCATCGTTTGGTAATTAAGTCTACAATATTTAAAGGTACTCTCAGAGTTCCAAAAGCCTGTGTGCCCAACTTCCCCTTCAAAGCACATTTTTACTATAATAGGCATCACCCATTTCTTTCAGATCAATTCTGCCTAAATGATTTCCGAATTAGAATATTCTGCTATTTTCTACTTGGGGTTTATTGCTTTCCAGTATCAGAAGACACAACTAGAAAAGCAACATAAAGTAATAAAAATACAGAGAAACTCCACCACTTCCAGTCTTAATCTGAGGGAGAAAGGGATTTTCATGATCCAGCCTTTAATGTAGAGCCAGGTTGGGGCTGCCTAAATGGCAGTGTGAATTAGGAGAGTTTCCAGGTGTGAGCCCAAGAGGCCACAATACCAGTGGCTGTTCTTGGTTTCCTTGACTGCAGAAGTGGGAAAAGGGTAGAATTGCTGTGCCATGGATACAGCAAAGAGAGCGGTTTTTCTTGTCACAGACCAAGGTAATATCCTCTGTAAACATTTAATTTTAGTTTATAACCCGCCTGCACTGACAGAGAACGAGACTGTAAGAGATCCAATAATTCAGTTCTTTGTCTATATGGTAGGTTATTACTTTATCGATGTTTTAACTTCTGTTCTATAGAATCTGCACTGTTCAGGACTGCAGGGTACAATCAGGCCTTTGGAAAAAAAGGGAGACTTGTAGTCTGCAGTGTTAAAAGTCACTGGTTTCTACCTCTTCCTGATGCTGATACCTGATATTTTAATTTGTTTAGACCACTGTATATTAACTTGACCTGTGAGGGCAAATAATATTGTGCTGATATAATACTGAACTGCACATCAGCCCAAAGTCTTGCCACATTTAAAACAATTGTTGATCCCTTGAACCTAGTAGCCAAAAATTTATTCCTGTAACTTAAAAAAACCCACATAAAGTCTTCAGTATTCCATTGCTTTTTGTGAACACACATGCAAAAAGCAAACTTGACACACCTGTGTAATCACAGCCATGAGGCAAAGTTCAGATTTGCTTTTGGGAACATTCACAGCATGAAACATAATCAGAGGACTTATTGCACATCTAGTCAGGGAACAGAAACAATATGATAATAGAACAATTGTAGGCTAGCCTTAGAATTTTAAATACCTACATAAATGTCACTGAATTACAAATTAAGGTGAATTTATCTGTTCATGGACAAAGATGGATTGAAAAAGAGATTAAAAACATGTCTCTGAAATGAATGATTAAGGTGAGGTTCTACCATTACTGAGCAATACAACATGGAAGCTCAATAGGTTCTTAGCAATGGTAAGAATATTTGAATATCCTCCCATCACAAAATGACTTCTACTGTGTTACCCTGAAGTCTGCCAAATTTAAAAGGTCAGGCACAGAAAGGCATCTTGAGAGAAAATCTTCCTGCCAAGGCCCTGTTGCAACAATCAATTTGCTGTCAGTACAGAGATGCTCCAGTGCAACAGTGTTAATTCTGGAAAATTTTAGTTTCTAATGGATTTGGTTAGCATCATATGCAATAATTCACTCAATTGATTGCTTTAATTGATATTAAAAAATGTTTCCTTAAGCATTGGTTTGAATCTCTCCTATAACATAAACACTAGAGAGGGGCAACAGCCAATATCCTGGTCTTTCTTTCTTCTTAAGACATCCAAACTAAAAAAATATATTCTAATGCATATATATGTATAAATAGATATTATATATCCAAAAGAAATCATATTTTGTTAATACATTCCAATATTTGGATTATACAACTTGAGCTAGTAATATTCAGAGACGAAACACTTTACTTGAAAAATCCAACCTAACAGCTCAAATTGTATTATCTTCAGAAAGATGTTCCCTTAGATGGTAGGTAAGTGTCCTTTTGAATCATACACACATTTCTCTTTTAAAGGAAGGAGTATAATAACCAGGTGCATACCCCCTCTGAACTGCAAGGCCTCTCAGAGCTAAACATCCAGCTGGGCTTTTGTTACTGTGCCATGACACTGAATTGTAATCAATTCAGCTCAACTGTGTTGTTTCCTTCCACAACACAACTGTGTCAACTGTATTTATACATCAACACTTGCTATGCTGCCTAATTGTATTTGCATTTGTGCTGTTTATGGAGATAAAGGTGCTTATTTCACGTTGTCTGGCTAAGGTTTGAAAATATAGAAAGCAGGCACAGAAAAGCAGTAGAAACACTGGGAATGTATGTTAGAATACTGCGTGGATCACCAGGACAAACTGATAAAAGATTTGGATTAATGGTGCTGTTCCAGTGAAACCTTTCCAGTGCCATGACCAATACCATTGTTGAGATACTCAGAGGAGGAAGCCAACAGCAGCCTGGTTACTATCAAGGAAACAGGGCTGATAGGTCAGGAATGGCAACTGTATTATGACTTACAAATATTTATGGTGAACCATGAAAATATCTTCGTAATTAACTAGTAAAGGTTGGTTAAACATTACATTATAGACAGTAGGAGTGGGAATCATCTGTGCAGATTTAGCATCTGCATGTAGGTGGCTACTTCAGAGCTACTCACTCAGTGCTTCCCTCGGAGGCAGGGGAGAGGAGCTGTCATTTCCAGAGGTCAATCTCATACTACCATGGTAGTCAGAAACTAGTCTGGGTAACCCTAATGGAGAAATCTCTTTTTCTTTTACCAGCTAAAAAGAAAGCCTTAGCAACTCCTGCATATGTACATGTCCATGTTATAGACATCTGAAAGTGATGAGAATAATTCCTTCCAGCTGCCAAGTCCAGGCAATGACTATTTAATAAATCCATTGTAAAAATAACAGTTTAACCAACTGTAATTCCTATGAAATTATTATTTACTTTCTGGCCACTATTCTTGATGTGTGTAAGCAAAACAAATACTTAGAATGTTTGGATTTGCCTCTTTAAGTATTTTTTATTGGCCAAGATGTTGACTGGTAATCCAGAGGTTATTTCTGCAATGTAGAATCATGTGGAAGTGTTATCACATTTCTCTTTTTGATGTGATGGCTTAGGAATCCAGGGAAGAAATCACTCTCTGGTATAAGGGGCTTAAAGAGAAAACAAAAGGCAAATAGGATTTGTTGGGTAAAATTGTGTTTCCTAATGATTCACTGGGTATCCAATACTAAATAATAAAATGGGATTCTGAGGAGAGTTGAGCTTCTGCTGAACCACATAAAATGCTCTGAGCTGAAGAAGTAAAAAAAACCTCAAAAACATATAAAGCTGTTGCCTTCTGAAATTTTGCCATGTGTTTTGTTAGTTGTGAGTTTAAATGTATTTAATAGTAACAAGTGTTTGAAGTCTGGGTAGGGTGGAAGAAGATGGCCCCATCACCGATCTGTTCCTTCCATCCGACTCCACCTTTGTGCCCTTCAGTGTTAAAGAAAAGCAACAGTTCAGAGAAGAGTATTTTCTCTGTAGCTTTCATGTCAAGGGTTAAATTCTGTCCTTGATAACACTTGAACAAAGCTAAATAACGTAAATTGCTAATATATATCAACTCCTGATTCAATAACAGAATAAATCAAGCTGAATTGAGCCCTTCTCTGTCATCTTGTCTATTCCACATACCTTAAATTGCCAGGGAACTTTGTGAAGAGAATTGATTTGGTTGCTTGAAACAGTATATAATGAAATTTGGACTTCCTAATCACCGCTCTTGAATTCTGGAAAGTTTAATAAAAATGTGAACTTTGAATATAACATACAAAACACAAGTCATATTATCCTCTCAAGTAGACTGAAGGGAATCTATTGTAACTAGTAATGGATGTGGATTTGTTCTGGATGCTTTGAGGATCACAAAGAACAAAATTTAGCCTTTTTTAAAATAAAAATAGGATAATTTTTCTCTCCAAGTATAAATATGATGTTATGCACATAGGCCAAGATTTTGATTTTTAAGGGCCTTTGGATAAGTTTTCTCTTAGATAAAAGAAAATAGTTGATTGCTTGTGTAGAAACTGTAACTGCTGAGGATGGGTACTGTCAACCTTAATGTGGGAATAACACTTCCATTTTCTCAGTAAAAAAAGCATGGTTCAAATAACTGATAATTTATGAATTAATGTTTATGATGCAAGTAGAGAGCTACTGAATTTGTCATTGAGCCTGTGACCTCACTGAAACCAACTACAAAACTGTTCAACATTGTTGTTCCTAAAGGCAAGGCAGAACCTGATCAGTGAAACCGTATGTGCTGGGCTCTCTCCCACTGAAATAAGTGACAAAACTTCCAATGACTCCTGAAAGCAGGACCAAAACTTTAGCAGAAACAGTCTGCTAAAGAGATTCAACTCTCATTTTCAGTTACATAAACCTGAAGAATCTCTTCTGAAATAAGTGGGATTACTGTGATTTAACCCAAAGGAATAGAAAGTATTTTTCTTTAATTCATGAAGGGGGAGAGAGAAAAAGACATCGTTCCCTTACATTGCTTCACCCCTGTGTATCAACCAAGGCTCGATCTGCTGTCAAAATCCTTATCTGCTTAAGCTGGAGAGGAAGAGCTGACTTCACCATTTAAGGATTTGAGCTTTTATTACCTACTGAATTTTCTGTTATCCTTATCCCCTTCCCCAACTTAGCAGGCAGATTTCTTAAGAAGGGACAAATTTCTTTTTCTGTCTACGTTTCTTAAAATTTAACATACCTTGTTCCATCAGTGTGTAATCAGAACTGAGACAACCAGAATACTTTGACTTCAGTCCTTCAGAGTTACCTGGCTGGCTATTTTTAGATTATCACCACTAAATTCAAAACCAAGGCCTGTAACTGCAACATGAAACTGTACTGGAGGCTCACAAAATTCAAGGTAGCACCTCCAGAAGACTTATTCAACTCTGCTCACCAGTGGCCTGTGAAGTGACAAGCACATAATCTCAGCCAGAGACGTAACATTCTTTATGTAGCATGCCAAGTTTATTCCTCTCTGTGAGGTCCATTGTCAGAATGAAATTTCCATGGTTTACACAGAATTAATCAGCTTTTTTTCCTTATAAGTATACATATGTACACAGAAGGGGATTCTTCTCTGAAAATGCAATCAGTGCTTTGCTAATGAAAGATAGCATGAGGTTTTCTCCTAAATATAGCTTATAAATGAGAGGTTTTCTTTTGTTTACACCTGTCACTGGCTTCTTGAAGACTGAATCTTCATCCTTCTATACAGATAGGCCTCTCCTCTGATAATGTCCTTTATCCAAGGGCAGGGATCTGTGCTTTTTGCATGATAGCTTCCAAACAAATGATTTGATGGAGACAGCCAAGTTAATGGCAAAACACTCTCTGTTCTGCAGAGCTGTGTCTGTTCAGCTGTCAAATCTGTGCCTGTTGAGGAAAAGTGAGTATTTCTGCCTGTAACACCACCTAAGGCATCAGCTCAGACTTTGAATGTCTGTATCCGTAAAGTCAGAAAAAATTTCCCCTAAGTCCAAAATAAACACTCATTTTTTGCTCCTTTGTGATCCACAAGTAGGTATTCACAGCACCTGACCTGCAATTGTAACCTTTAGAGATGAAATGTTGATGGCCACCCGAAGGGTGTGACCCACAATGGCGCGAAATACTGAGCCCAAATAAAAATCAAATTGTGGGTGTGAGGGTATCAGAAAATGGATATAAACAAATAAAAATAAATGCTGGAGGGAAAACTAGTGCCTTTTTCTCAAATCTTCACAGGAAAATGTTGAGATAGGTCAGTATCTTGCAGAATAAATACTGCAAGAACACACGTTAAACAGCTTCTACAGTGAAACAGCCAAAAGCAGATCAGATCCGTTCCATGAGCAGAAATTAAACTGACATCTATTTGTCTGCAGCTCTCTCAGCTAACATTGCAGGCTTGGGGGTTTTATGTATGAATCACTCACCAAAAACGTAAATGCAAAGATACCAAAAAACTTGTGGTTCACAAGTGCAGATGGGAGCCGTCCACAGGTGCAGATTAATACAAACCCTCCTCATTCCTTCACATGCATGGGCACACACGGAGAGGGTACGCATCCAGGCTCTGCAGAGCCACATATCCTTCCAATGAGCAGATGTGACTGTTACCAGCAGGATTTATTACAGAAATTCGGCAGCAAGAATCTTTTCTGATAGAATGTTATCCAGGCTGCATTTCCCTGGGAGGAGGTGCTACATAGCGTGGAGGTTCTTCTCCCAACAGGCAGAATCTAACAGATTATCCCTCTGAATCATTAAGGGGACGCAACGGATCTTATTAAGGCGCAGGTATTGGCTGTTAATGGGTTATGATTCAGGCTAGGAAAGGGAGACCCTTTAGTTTTTAGAAAAAGGGCCCAAGCTGAAGCAGCAACAAATAGAAGGCCGGTATCCCTTGAGAAGGTCATTTTCACTGTATCAGCAGCCTGCCTCCCCTTACTATTTTTTGTCTACACACAGCAAAATGTTCCTACCTCACAGTGACACTCATATTTTTTTATCCAGCAGAAGCATAGCTTTTTGTTTCAAAATGACATATTTTCCTTCTTGCTTTAGAAGTGCCTTTTTATTTTGGAGATGTTCATGCCTGAACTGATTTAAGAGAGAAGGAAATGCGGAATATTGCACTCACCTCTCCAGCACCAGGCAGGCAGCCTCCACCTCTTCAATCCATCAGTACAAACGCTCTCATCCACTGACGCCTCTCCTCTGCTTTGGCCCTTTTTCACATCAGCATCTGAGATTTGCCGAGCAGACACACCACGACTACAGGGTCTAGCCCCGCAGCCCCAGCAGGAGCAGGAACCTGCCCTTTCCCATCTTCTCCCTAGAAAACACAACCGTAAAAACCCGGGCTGTTCTAAAGGCGGCAGTGGGAACACTTGTCCGGCGGCCCCCCGCGGGAGACAGGGAGGTGCTCCGCGTTCTCGCCGGGGAGCCGGGCAGGGGGAGCGCGGGGCTGGCGCTGGAGGAGGAGCCGGAGCCGCCAGCCCGTTTCCACGCCAACGGCGGGGGTACCGCGGGCGGGGCGGCGGCGCGGCCGCGG
>WEKY01051433.1:18228-165441 GCA_013390045.1 Picathartes gymnocephalus
CCCCCGCCCCACCGCGGCGCAGAAGGAGCTGGGTGTTGGCGAGGGGTTTGTGGCTCTTTCCCGGCTCGTACGCTCCGTTGCACTCGCGCGTTACATAATGTGCGGGTACAGACGTGCCACGGGCTCTGCCTCTGCACAACCGCATCCGCACCCGGGGCCGCTCCGCCGGCCCGTGTTCGCTGCAGCACAGCGGTGCCCGGCTCTGGCAGCAGCAGGAGTTTTAGGATTGGTCCCACGATGCATGTTTTAGGGGGAACGAGTCACATACATGTTGGAAGGATACGGTCAAGGGTAAAGGGAGAAAAAACAGTTTCTTTAGTTACGCAGAATTTATCTACTGTTTGCTTTCCACTTCTGCCATCATTCAGTTGCTCTCAGTACTGGACATATTTTGTTCTCTGATTTTTCCTTTCTGCCTTTTGCATTTGTGTATGTGTAATTTACTACAGCTTTTTTTAATTAACGATTAGTATAATTTTCTTTTTATCTCATTAAGGGATTTACCCAGTTTATATTTTACATTTTTCCTAGTGTCTCTTTCCTTTTGGCTACAATACTAGTTGCATTGTTGAATCTGCAGCCCTGATCAAATAGCTGATTTCTCCCTACACTGCTAATTTTATAAGCTTGATTTGTTACTGATACACTTCTGCTGGAGATAGCAACAGGGACTCTCACACACAGAGGGGATGCAGGCATTTTTTCCCACAATAAGGCTAACATAATAAAAAGCAGAAAGCATCTGATTCCTGTAAATTATATCCCTTCCAGTAGAGATATTATCAGCAGAGCTGTAGCATTGAGGAATTATAATAGTGAAATACTTACATGTAAAAATCAGTATACCAGGTAGAGGAAATTTTCCTATAATAAGGAATCTTAGATGTTGTTCACATTACAAGAGTTTGCAGGTGCATCTAGACTGGCAAATTTGTTCTAGTAAAATTTCTTAGAAAAGAAATGTCATATACATAACTTGCATTGTTCTCGCAGCAAAACTATGACATTAAAATCATCACTTTGACCTGCTTTAATAAAAATATCTCTACAGTCTTATGTTGAAATTTTAGCTTTCAATATACATGCACAAACATCTCTGTGCATTTATAAGGTAAGATGGTGGTCAATTTACAACTTTTAAGAGTTTTGTTTTTCCTATATACTCTTTACTTGCAAGTGCATAAATCCCTGATATAGTTATGTTGGCAAGGGAATAGAATAAGAAAAATGTATCTGTGGTAACTGAGTAGTCTAGATAATAGGATAAAAGAACAATAACAAGGTGTACAGGTTTAATCTGCAATTCCATAAAGAGCAAGTAGTTACTATAGAAACTGTCACATTACATGTATCTTTAGTATACTACTTGATATGTGAGAAAAGGCATCTTCCACACACTAACCAATCATGGCAGAAATGAAGCACCAACCACCATCATCCTGGGTAGGAAGATCATCATTTTCGTGCTGTCTACAGAGAGAGCACTTTTAGTTATTTTCCATTGCTAGAACAAAACACTGGCTTTCCTCCAGCTTTGAGGAAGGCACCAGAGCATAGATCAAATGTTGGCAGTGAAGGAATTACAAACATTCAGTACCTGAGTAATGGGACAGGTCTGAGAAGTTTAGGGGCTTTTTTTCCAACACCACAGTATGGGAGCTTGCTGTTGATTAATGGCAGAGTTAAAAATCAACTTGTCCAGAAAATGCCTCAGCAGATATGTCTAAGTTTTCTTCAGTCTTACTTTGTCCTGCATCCAGAAATTCTTAATTAGGGCCTTTCAGCATGTATTGATTGCATTACATATAGCTAAGCTCCCACAGGAATTTAAAGAGAAATACATCTCCAAATAGCCTGGACAGGTGATTAAATGCCAAAGGGAAACAGCACAGAAATCCAGGTTCTTAGCTCAGGACTCTGAATATTGTGCTTTGTAAACAGATACACTGAAAACACAGAAAAAACTATAGAAAGTGAATAGTTTGTGTGGAAATATGAAGAGTAATTTTAGGGACCTGTGGCAATCTGACCGGATTTCAGTTCCCTCTTCCATGTCAGGGAGGTCACCATTTTTCCCGTACCAGAGCAGGCTTGAGTTTGAAGGGAGCAGCATTTGACTGTTGAGGTGCAGCATCTGAGACACAACTTCTGAGCCCGCTGGCTGCATGAGTTTCACTCAACTTGCCAGTGCTATTCCTGGACCAAAAGCCAAAGCCTTGCCTGTGTACTGCGGCTTTCTGCTGGATCAATCAAAATAGATGCATTCATACATGTTTGTTTTGAAGACAATAGTGCTAAAACAAAAATGTGCTCTTAAGTGGAAAATCCCATAGGGATTTTTCTAATCAATTACCCTTTATTATACCATGACAACATGAAAATATTTATATGCACACATACAATGTTCTTGGTCAATGTACATCTCCAAATGATAGAGGGTAAATTGAGAGGCCACATCTGGTCTGTAATAAAAATATAATAAAAGACATTTTGTATTTCATTCAATCTTCTACCAAACACCCTCTTTTTAACAAGCAATTGTAGATCTGGGTTAGATATTTATAGACAGGTCTGTGATTCTCTCAGCATGAAGAACTGAACAGAACATTTAAAGGAGAATAAAAAGACTGTATTTTTATTTTTAACCATTTTTCTCACGTGGAAGAATTTAAAATAGCATCATGTACAGATGATTGGGATCTGATATTTATATCTATCTGATATATTGTTGCTTTGTATCAGTGACTGTGAGATGGTGGGGAAAAAATCATGAATGCACCTTCATGAATGCAGGTGGTATCAGCCTGACCTCATTTGGCTTCATCCTTTAGGATGAAAATTTGCTTTCTACTAGGATTTCACCCTTTTATCTTCTCTCACCCTTCAGGTAATTGAGGGTTTTGCTTAATATCAACAGTTTGCTCTTCCTATGAGAGCAAATCATGAGAGACATTTGAGAATGTGAACCCAGATAATACATTACATCTAATATCACAATCAACTAAAAAAGGACTCCTTTAAAGAGAAAACAACAGCCGAACCCTACAAATGTTGAGTGCTTTACATCCCTTCCTTCACAGCTCTATTATGTACCTACTGTGTTTGCAGGGCAGTCATTGTTTCAGCTGCTGCATCAGCAATTGCCACTGAAGCCAAGTTTAGGAAAACAAACGTTAAATCCGACAGCTGGAGGAGAGCTGCTCTCCTGAAGCCCTGGAATATACCCTGGCTTTCCTGTGCAGGAAACTTTACACACCAGTCCTTGCTTATCCTAAGCTTTGGGATGGATCCATGGATTCCTATTCCTTCAGAACCTCCATGGGAAGAAAGCTACAGAGATACTGTGAAGTAAAATAGAGGAACATAGTTCTTTGTAAAGAGCCCATCCTTCAAGGTTGCATTATTATGTTGTTTAAAAAAAAAATGATTTAAAGTATTCTTTGTTAATTTTGCACTATTAAGGGCAAAGGAATGGGGAAAAAAACCAAAACAAAACCTCTCAAACTTTAACCCAAACTGAGGATCACTTAGTAAATTATACAGCAGAGAATCTGTGAAGGTTGAACAGACAAAATCACTTGAGATCAAAATACACAGATCCTTGGGAATTACACCCAAAAGATGCATTTTTTGAAACTGAGGCTTTTAAAACAAATTTTACCAGCTTCAGATCTTCTGTTAAAGTGCTCTGAGCAACAGGTTTCTTAGGGTACCCTTTTCCCTCCTGCAATCCTCCTGATTGGGGGTTTTCCGTTTCATAAGAATGATTAAATATTCACTGAAGAGTGCCTTGAAAGTAGGTCTCTCCCACTCGAGGACACAGGTAGGCATTTAGTGGGGTTTTAAAATTTTTTGTAATAGCACAAACAAACAAAAAGAAGAAATGCATTGATTTCAAATATATTTAGTTTTGCCACTTACATTCTTACCAGCTGAACAAGTATCAAATTGGGACCTCAGAAGGATTATATATATTTTAATAGATACTTAGAAAAAATGTTACAATTGGACTTCACATTTTCTTGTATCCTTCAAGCATGATAATTCTACTTCATGTAAAAACCACAAGATACAACTACAATTTCATCTGGCGCTGTTATTTATCTGTTCAATAATCTCCTTGTGTCTGATGAACAGAAATTATTTGGTAGTTAAACAAAAAAGAAACAGACTGACAATTTTGCTTGAGGACACAAAAGTAATTCTGGGAAGTTATGGAAGAAGAGCTGGGAACATCCAGGTAGCTCTACTATGGGTACTTCAAATGCCAGTCCAGTTCTTAAAAATCTTGGAATATTGCAGTCAGGACTAAGTAATAAGTTTAAACAATTGTCCACTTATTCGATGTCAGGCCCACAGGTGGTTTTGCATCTCCATAAACTCTAAGAATTTTCCATCTAGCTACCAACACACTTAATATGTACAAAGGAGGTACGCAAAGTGTGTTCTCTGTTTCTGTTTAACAGTGTTTTGAATCCTCTGTACATAATATCCTTATAGATAAGCACATAAGTAATACTGTTGAAGTGCCTGTGCTTAATCTGGCATGATTACAGAAGCTAGACCTAATATTTTAGTCCAGGTTTAGTAACAGGTTCATTTTGCTGTTGTGCCCAACATTTACTGGGGAGGTACTTCAAAAAACAAATCATCCTCAAAGCAGTCCACACCTTGGCAGGCTTGTATTCTATTAAGATTTTCGAATTTTTCACTGCTTGAAATAAAATATAGGCTAAAAGACACTGGAAAGCACTATTGTAGAACCTCAGAACAGAATGCAATTTCCATTGAGTAGCAGAAAGCAGTTTTCCTTATGAACATGGCTTCCCATGGAAAACTTGGATGTGCAAAGTGGCAGGTCTGGGTGGAGAGGGGAGGCTCAATCTGCCTTTTCCACACAGCTCCACTCACGTTGTGCAGCCATCTGTGCCTGTGATTCTAATCAAGATGGGTTTCTTCTGCTCTCATTTCAAACAAAATTGCCAAGCCAGAGCATCTGAAGCAGAAAAGGATTTCACCCACCTGTAGTACTGTATTCTTCTTTTCAGGAGGTTTTATCAGTTCTCAAAAGTCAATTGTGCTCATCTTGGCACCAGTGGAAGCAGTGTGAACTGTAGGATAAAATTGCCTTATTGCAGCTTTGCCAGCAGGCCTGACAAGCAAACAGAAGCAGTGGATTTGTCAACACTATGATTTCTCTAGTTCCTTCTTCTTTGAAACTTCTATCAGGTCATTTTTTAAACTAAACTAAATTAAACTAAATAAAATAAAATCTCCCACCCTTCTAACAATGGAGAACATGTAAAAAAGAAGTGCTTACACAATGAGACTGAATTCATGTTCCCATTAATTTCCTCCTGTTGTCTTCTACCTCTATTTTCAGTCTTTCAGTCTGTTCAGTTTTCAGTCTGTGCAATGATTCATATCTTCAAAGCGAGTTTATGTTAATTTTCAGGACAAAATCCTTCAGAATCTAACACATAATTAATTCTAGATATTTGGTTGCTTTAAGCCTCTCATTTTTAATGTTTGACAGTAGTGTAATCAAATCTCTACAGGAAACGTTCTCATTCATATACCTCTGTTTCTGATGGATTGCCATTCAGTTGTACTATGGAAGTTCAGAGAATACTTTCACCATCTTAATGACGTATTTCTCCTAAGGAACAAAACTGAAAAAAAAGTTCTTTAATGCCTGAGCATGTGTGGGGTTAATTCCCTAGTTACAGAAGGCGAACCTTAAAGATAACCAAGACGTTATAATGGGCACCTGGCTGTGTAACGCCATTTTGTAATGCAGAATTCCAGTTGCACATGTATAACTTTCAGGTATAGAAAACTAAGATAGTTGAGAAAACTGTTTCTTGAACTTCATTTGTGTTTCTTTAAACACTTGGCCCTCTGCCCCAAAAGAGGAAAGATTTATTTTTCTTTCAATCTATTTTCTCAGCAGAGGTTCTGAAAATTTACAATTGTGCATTGCTCTCATATTAGGGGCTTGTAAGACAGTTGGACTTAAAAGTTTAAAACTCTTTTTATTAGTGTAAAACCGTGTAGAATGGCTCTAGATGGTTTCTCAGCTGTTGAACTGACTGACCTGAAACAAATGTTTGCCTCCCTCCTCCCCATCCACTCCTTCCACCCCAGCCAGCCACACAATCATCTCTGTAGGAAATGAGCTCTCACACGTCTTTACAAACCTCTGTGACAAGGCAGACCTTTCTCCACAGGAATCTCTAAAAATTGCTACAATGGAAGTAATAATCAAATGAATGTTTGTCAAACTGATAATGTCATGTTCACCTTACAGCATCAATTTTTCTATGACTGAAACTTGCTACAGGAACTGTTAACACTTGATGTACATGCTTGGTATAAAGTACAAAATCCAAGATTTAAGGCAGTGTTTGTGGATGTGCCAGTCCAGGTTCTCTTCTGAACATTTTCACTGCCGGGCACAGCAAATTCACTACTTACTGTGAATTCTGTGTGTCACAGTGGGTAATTATGGAAGCTGAAATTCAAGAGCCTCTGATGGTTAAAAGGCTGCTTTGGTCCCTCTTAGAACTACACGTCCATTGCTGACCGGCAGAAAAAAAGGACAGGTTTGGACTTGGAAAATCTGAAATGAGCTAGCCTCAGTGGTTGAGGCTTAGCTTTTTGGGAGTAGTTATCTTAAGGCTTTAATTTTCTCAACAGTTATTGATCTGAGGACTTTGGCACAAGTAGTGCATATGTCAGATTGTTTTCCTTCCTTCGTGTATTTTGGCAGAGTCTTCCCTGTAGAGGAAATTAATAAATTTCAGGGTGACATTTCCTTCTTCATCTAAAAGAATAAGAAAAAAACCCCAACCCTCTGGGTAAATTTTTACAATTTTTTTCTTTGATTTTTATTATTTTAAAAAAATGTTCTCATAATAAAGATACTTTGTCAGAGAAATAAAATCCAAGCAATTTCCCAATTTGTGTGATCAATATGCATGGACGGTCGGTGAAATGCAAGCTGTGTGTGTGCACATGCATTCACACATTTAGGTACATAGGATGACCATGAGGCTGCCTATAGATGAAGTTACAAATTTAGAAAACTTAGAGGAATTTTCTTGGGAGGTGCAAGAAGCTAAAGTTCAGAAGGGCTGAATAAAACCACTGCAAAAGGTAGCACAGCTTATCCTGCAATTTACAGATAGATTATCAACAATTACAGCTAGGAAACAAAATTATTTCACCTTCATTTTGATTGTTTGCTTTCTTGTATATGATAACAATGAGTCAATACAGTTTCAGTAAAAGAAGGAAAAGTTGCTTTGGTTTTGGAGAGTGCCTTCAGATTCCATATGAATGAGCAGCAGTCCACAGTTGTTGGATTATGCACTTTTACAACAGAGAACACATTGCATTATTTCCACCATCGTGTTTTGGGGCACTTCCCACTGAAGGATCTGACACTGCCATTAGTCAGAATGAGTGGACTTGTCTTGGCCAAGTGTTGATCTTGGACTGTAGATAATTCTTGTACAAAAACAGAACCCAGGGTTTATTTCTCATTTTGGAAACTCTCTATGTGAAACACAAGTCTATTCTATTTTATTCATCCCCAGAGTTTTTAGAGACGTGATAAAATACATTTTGTACACCCAATTTTTTAATTCTTTAGGTATTATTCCTCTTTTCATTGGCCATGAATGATTTAAATAGTTAAACCCACTCCTTTCAAGCAGGTGGTCGCAGGCAGTCTTAATTACTATCAAAATGACAATTTCTTTTTTTTGTAAGTAACCTGTTTCTTGGATTTCTACCTTATACCAGAGACGCTAATGCAGATATATCAGACATCGTTTCTATGTTAATTTTTTCACTGGTGCTTTTATGTTACCATTGCACACACTCTAAAGCAAAGTTTCTAAAAACAAAAACAAGATATGCAGGAATCTCTTTCATTCTTTACTGAGGCTTAGGAACCTATTGTTTATCAGAACAATCTTTCCTGTTCCTTATTAATGCTGGAAACATTTTGGGTTTTTAAATCATCCCCAGAGGCAGCCACATTATGTGTCCCTGCAGGGGACTGCTGACTTTTTAATATTTTTATAACCTTGTTTTCTGTCATGTCTTTCATTCAGACAGCATCCCAAAATCCTGAGTATTGGAAAAATTTTCAGTGGTTTCAAAAGCAGGTCACATCATGCTTTTATAAAGCTTATAAAGTTTTATAAAGTTTTTGTATTTTTAATGAGGATCTGACAGACATTACTGTTGAGATTGTGATTTTGTACCTGGTAAATCCCTAGGGCTCTCATAAGATAAATGTATCCAATGCTCCCATTTGAAATGGTTTGATACAGAATTGTTTACTATTTCTAGTCTGAGCCAATCTCTGCAGTGTTTTCCTCAGTTCTCTTAATATCCCAGTAGCTCTTCAGTACATGTAAACAGAGACTTCCCACCCCTCAGTCCTTTCAGATAAGAGATACCCTCTGTCTCTAGGCATAGTCATCCTTTGGGACTCTACTGTTTGTTCCTGTTAAATTCTCATGGAAAAACAGAGAACTATTCTTGCAAAGAATAGGAAAATATTCTGGTTTTCAAAGACGTCAAGAGAATTCTCCTCTGCAGGTTGCAGGCTTGGTGAAGTTGATGAGTTCTAAGCAGGTGAGCTGTAGTTCATTGAATGTGGTATGTCTCCTGCTTCAAACTCACCAGAAAGTTCAGCCCAGTTTTACAGTATTTATAGTATTGTATTTAATCTACTCCCTGACACAGCCATAATGCTGGAGGCACTGAGAATCAAAATGCTGAATCTTAACATTAAGTAAGCTACTACAAGGTTCTCCAACTGCACTCTTGTGACAGGTGACTCAGAGATCTTCCCAGAATAAATTGTATTTTTTCCATTTAAACAGTAGTAAGGATGGAGTCATAAAGGAAGGTGTGCAGGGGCAGCATCCCCTGCGCTCATCTTGTCACTCAAGATACCACTCTTGGCACAAAGGAAACATCACCCCAGCACTGTTTGCCAGTGTCTGAGATACATGGTGCACTCACAAAGGTAATAAAGCCTTTCTTCCCTCTAAAATGGTGATAAACTATTGCAGGGCAAGCAAGAGAGCTGCTGGTCTGGGATTTTTGTCAGGATCATTTGGCTCCTCAGTCATTGAGCTCCCCCCAGGGCTGTGCCAGCTGGCTGTGATGCCAGGCAGCAGATTCCCTTCCCAGGGCTCTGCTTTGCTGTTCCTGGTGCCCCTTCCTAAGCACAAATGCCTTTACTGAGCATTTAAAATAGTTGTGTGACCATTGCAGAGAGACATCCAAGGTGCCACCAAAGATTGATATTCTAGAGAATCTCTGTTTCCATATTGTTTTTCTACGTTCTATTACACCAATCATCACTTTGTGGCCGTGCATGAGGCACATGCTTCAGACCAAAACAAACCTTTTCAGTTAGAAACCATCATTTTTAAGGAAAAGGATTTGCAATGTGATTTGATTTATGTAATTGAAAACCAAAACAAAACACCTCTGTTATGTACTGAAAATGACTCCTTTGTCTTCTACAAAATTTAACTTGTTTACATGCCCTGCAGCCATACTGAGAGAACAGAGTAAGTGGCAACTCCTATTTGAGCCTATTTGTAAAAAAATCAGGAAAGGGAAGATGAGAGTGGCCGGAGAATTATGAGAAGGAAGAGATGAGTGCTCAGATAAAAAGCAGCCCAAGGGAAGATTACAAGTTCTCAGAAAAAACAGATCAATAATGACATTAACTATGCAGCTGCAAATGCGACTATTTGCATTTTGAAAATATTTTTCCCAACTACTTCACTGGGCCCAGGGTATCTAGAACACTCTCTGCAATAGACAAATCCCCTTTGAAAGGTCAGTATTTTAATGAAAAAGTCGATATCCTGAGGATGCCACTGTATTTTTCAGTACAGGACTACTGAAAAGCCCAGCTTACCTTCCCCTCCTATTGCTCGCTCACTAAGATCCAAGGATCTGAGGCCGCTCTCATTTACAAGTGACTCCCAAACTACTTGCCACAGATTTTGCCTCCTCCCTTTTCCCTCCCTAGACCTTTCAACCTGTGGTTCCCCTGGGAAAACCATGACGAATTTCCACGTGGAAATTTCAGTCTCAGTGTTAGGTAGTCTCTCCTTGTGGTTGTTGATTGCCTTTCCTCTCCACCCTCTTTCTCTTCACCACATTGAGACTTGTGACAAGGTCAAACAATTCATCTTTGTTTCTATATTTATATCTGGGAAGCTCCCTCTAGTAGCATGACAGCATTTTAGCTCAAACAGCTTGAAAATAACAGTAGACAAGAAAGCTCCTGGTACAGAGACCCAGCCTGGTAAAACAAAATCAATTTAAAAAAACCAGAACATCCCAAGTGTTCAGACGAAATAAGCACCAGTAGCCCCAGAACAAATACTGCTTAATGGCTGCACAAAATCAAAGCTGTTCTAGACAACACTGTATATTATCTCAGCAGCTTATGGACACACACACAAAGTGCCTTTGTTGGGTTTCACACCCTGGGCTGCAGTGCTGTAGTAAAGGCTAGCATCAAAAGAAGACATGAAGTGCAGTGAATGAGGGATGACTGAGGTAAAGAAAGTCAATAAACATTAACTGGAAGGAATGAAGTCAAGGGCCAGTGAAAGCAGCCCTGACTGAATTAATGTATTGGTGGAATATATTAAAGATAAGAGAAACACCCTGACACAAAGAAGTGAAACCTGAATGCTGGTTGTACTTCCTGGCTGTATGATGTTAAAGCAATCAAGAGAAATGAGAGAACTTAGCAAGGAAGTCCTGAAAAAGAGGGAATTGCAGGAAAATGAAAATGAAACTTAAGATGATGGGTTAAAAAATGGCTAGTTAGTGTTTGAAATAAAGCACAAAAAATAGGAAAGAATAAAGTACATCTCCAAGCACAAGGGAGGTTGAGAGAATACTACAGCAGTAGTTGTTACAGACAGATGGAAAGTTAAGTTAAATCAAGCAGTGGTTTCTCTGGGCTCAAGCAGAGTAAGTCTGCACTGTGCAATGAGGGTTTGCTTATGCACTGTCCCAAGGAACACTGGGATCAATGGGAGTTAAAGCTGCACAGAGGTGCTTGTGCCAGGCAGTGTGAGCTTAAGTCTGTCACTTCCAATTCATTACTCTTCCTCTGAAACTCTACCTCCCAAATTGAGATTTTGTACTGATTTCCACAGCAATCCAGAATTCAAAAGTGCACGTGGTGACTGTGAGGAGTCTGGGGATCCCAGTTCCATGAACCCAGGCCATGGAATTTCTTTTCATTAAAAACTTTAGGAGGAGTTTAAAAAGTTGCCTTTGAAAAATCTTGTCTTTCACAGGCCATTTCAAAAGACTGTTGGGAAGTGTGGCTAAAGGAATTCTGATATGATTTAACTGCTTTAGTCTGCTTCCATGGGAGCAGTTCACTAGTGGGTTCCTTACTGCCTGGCATTCCATAAGACATGGAGAATTCCCAGACATGTTCCTGCTGTTGTCTAACCTACCAAAACCTTGCCATACCCGTAATGTACAATCCAAACCCAGCAATCCTTGTCAAGAGGGTTGATGCTGGTGATGGATGAGCTGGGCCTCTTTCGCAGGGACCCTCCAACAGAGTCCTTTTCCAGAGCAGTAGTGCAGGTGTCCTTTAGCACATCCTTCTGCAGGGACAGGATAAATGGGCTGGAGTTACTCTTTGTCCAACTTCTTTTTTTCCTCCAGGGAACAATATAGGGTTGGTTGGGTTTTTTTCACTGTGAAAGTGCCAACTCCCCTGTGTAGTGACACACAGAGCTACAGCTTCAAAGAACATTATTTCACTTTCCTTTCCTGCTCTGCCTTTCTGGCACAAGGAGAAATCCTAGTTTGTAAAATGCTGTTAGACTTCAGAGTGATTTGTCTTGTAGCTGGTTTTCCTTATTTTTTTGAATTCTCACAGAAACTGACCTCCAAATATAGCACAGGTAGTAAAGCTGTAATATCACACCAAGGCATTTCTTTGCTTGGGCATTGTAACATGGATTCTAATAAGTCAGTAACATAAGAAGTTACTCAATTTTAGCAAAGCCTCAGAATAACCTCTAGATTAGGATCCTGTTTTTCACCCAATTGTCAGGTTGAGGGATTTCTCCTATGCACTACCAAGGGTCATTAAAATCTCTTTCCCACTTATCTCTGCTGTGGAGATGCATCTGCAAATACCTTGATGATTCTTATCCAGAAAACTTCCTTATCTAACCATATATGAATCACTTTGAAAGGAACCACATTTCTCATAGCAACCAAAGAATCAGTCTTAGCAACAAGACAAGCTGGAGAAATTTTTTTCACATAGTTACTTGTGGACAGTACGTTCTGTTTTCCCCTGGCATTGCTGTTGCAGTGTGCAGTGTTGACTTAGTAAAGGGCAAGAAATGGTACAAATCAGACTCTTGCTCATAGCACAGACACCACTTGCAGGGCAAGTTATGATCTCTCTGCCTTTGATGTTATATTTTAGAAGCCAGTGCGAAAGTACTGACTGCTGGAAAGTTCAAAATTTCAATTTTTGCCTTGACAGGACTACTACAAAGAAATGTATGAGGAAGCTGACAGTTCCCAAAATCTTGACTTCCCCCCACCCAGAAACCACTGTGGAGAATCAAAGAATGACCTCTAAAGACTAACATCTCTGTCCCTCTTAGCATCTCTTCATGTTGAGAACAGTTAGAAAGGCTGGCGAGAAGGTGACTTTGTAATGTTTTCCTTGCAAGGATAATTTTGGGATAAATACAGAGAAACTGGGAACATCAGAGCAATAGTCATGTTGGTTATTACCTGATCTTGAGTTCTTTAGAGGAGTTTTGGGGAAGCTTTCTGAAGAAGCAATACTAAGATGACATTTATCAACAGGGCAGTGTTGGAGTAGCTTCCATGTCTCAATCCCACTTCTGTGTAAGGAAACAAGTTCCCACACGTACTGTGATCCTCTGAAGAAATTGCAGGTGCAGGTAGCAATAGTAACTGCACTCAGGTATGGTCCACGTTCCTTCCCTGTCTCCTGTTCAGGGGCTGGTGGTGTCCTGCGGGCCGGTTTGATTTCCCCACTGGTCCTGAAGTTGAAGACAGAGTTGGATGAGATCCAGGAGCTGATCCTTGATACACTTTCCAACTGTCTCCGTGTGGAGGTTTCTGAAGCCCTGGCAGCTGGTGCCCTGACTGTCCTGAAGGAAAAGCTCTCACACCCCTCCACAGCCATCAGGAGCAAAGCAGCCTGGGTTCTCTTAGAAATCAGGTAAAGAAACCTCTCCAATGCTTAAGTCCAAGAAAGAACTAATTCCAGGAATAAATAAATGCCATTCATTTACAGCTGTGTTCCACTACACACGGAAGCTGCCACATTTTGCATGTAAAGTACTATCAGCCTGAATGCACACGTGGGTAAAACAAAATGGGACACATGGGACTTAAAAAATTCCTAACTATAAACCACTGAAGAAAGCAGATGCTGATCAGTCATTCCTTCTCCTTCTGTTTGTTTTCAGTATTGGCAGTGGAATCAGGATTTTTTCCTGGTACAGCACTGCTAGGAAAATTTCTTGCATGAAAAATCTTGTAGAAACAGGATTCTGACCACTATGGAGGTGGGGAAAAGCTCCCTTATGTTTTTGGAAAAGTGCTCTCTCTCACAAAATTAAAGGTCCTGGGAAACTTTCACTGTGACTGAAGACAGAAATAGTTTTCTGCCACAGACTGCCACATACATCACTGATGGATGGATCAGAAAAAGCAACCTTTATATTAAATTTGCGTATCAGAGAATGGATGAAAGGAATAACTTAAGTCCACTGTCCTGCAATCAGAAAATATAATAAAAGTGTTCAACAAATGTCTAGTTTAAAGAGGTCTGCAGATGATGTAGTTTACATATCAGCTGGCACAACACATTTCCTCATGTCCTACAATAAAGTGAGGTCTTAGAGGAAAAGAGTATAATTAATGTGAGTCATAGAAAGAAAGCAAAATGTGACTGAAACATGGACATGAGCTATGTTCTAGGTCCCTGCAATGGCTGGGCTGCATTAAATATTCTCTTTAGAGAGGCTGGAAAGAAAGAGAGAAAAGTGACCAGGGAGAAGAATTAATTTCAGTCCCCTGATTTAGCAGGTTTTAAAATCTCGACAGTCTCCACCAGCCAGGTTTGTAACTCCGTTGCAATTAGGACCAGCAACACCCTTAATACTACACCCTGTTACAGGCAGCTGCCCGCCGGTGTCCAGTGTGCCATAGAAAGCTTTTTTAAAAATCCAGATATCACCTAAAAATAACCTAAAATATTGTGAAGCTCATCCAGGCAGGTCAGTGTGGTATCCTCAGGCGTGTATCAGCACGTGGGTTCAGTGGCCACAGGCACAGCCTCGGGTGCCTCCCGGCAGGACGGTCCCCGCGGGCAGCACAGCGGGCTGTGACAGCGCTGCTGGCACCGGGGACGGCGCTGCGGGCGCGGCCAGAGGCCGAGGGGGCTGCACGGGCAGCAGGCACAGCTCAAGGAAGCAACTTAACCATCTTCTCCACACAGTTCTCATGCTGAGGGGAAAACCGTGGTGTGCAAAGAAGAGGTGATTCCTGTGCTGGTGAAGCTGCTGGAAGACACACAGCCCGAAGTTCAAGTTAACACAGCAGGAGCGCTGATGTTTGCTATTGTTACACCTCAGGGTGAGAGGCAGAGGCAATTCTGTTGGGGTACCTCCTGGAAATCCAATTCTAGGGCAACTCAGTAACAAAACATTTGTCCCCCCTACTCCCCAAGTCGTCAGTTTCTGACAGTGTTAATGCTCCTCAAGAAACCCTAAGATTGGGACATTTCTTTGTAACTGGCTTTAGCAACTTCGTTGCTTCCTCACAGTGCCTAGGGGGGACAGGATATTTCACATTTCATTCTCCTAAAGTAGGTCAAGAAGTTATTTATCTGCCTCACCTGCATCATTTCCCTCCAGAGGGGGAACGTTTTCCATTCAAGTCCAGACCACCCAGAGATCCACAAACCTGGAGCTACCCTGATCAACAGTGCTCAGCAGAGGAGCGCTGCTTTCTGGAAACATTCTGGGATTAGAGGCAGCTCCTCTCTCACAGCTGGGAGAGCAATGAATATTAATAAGCTCTGTAGCTCTCCTAAGTAACTTACGTGACACAGAAAATACTAACAGCTAAATTTCCAGTGTGATGAATGAGTAATTAGACATAAAAGACTCTTAATAACAGCAGTTGTGTTCCAGTCCTCCTCTGCAAACCTTCCTCGGGCTTCCAAAGACAACTCAGGAGTGGATCTCGGTCTTTGAAGTGTCTTTTAAAATGAAAGACTGGAGGATGTTCTTAAGGGCATCTAACACACTCCCCTCCTCCAAAACAGTTTATTCTATCATTAGGTGCCTCATATATTTTTAGATAATTTGTTGCAAAGGAAATACTAATGTGGAAGGCAAATAAAGTTAACCATGAAAGATCTTTTTCCTTAAAAATGAACAGCTGGGAGCCAACCTTGGTCCCTGAAAGAAGAGCATGTTCTGCCTCTGTGCACTGCGTCTCCAGGGCTGTTTAGAGCTGTAGCTGGGCAGGGAATGGAACGTATCAGTACAAAAGGATGTTGATTAGATGTCATAACACATTTCAAAGCCAGTTTATTTCCCTACAGGGAGATCCTCAGCCATGGGTGCTGAAGCCATTCCACCTTTACTGCAGCTGGTTGCTGAGGAAACCAGCAAAGCGCGTTTGAATGCAATCAAAATCCTCACCCTGCTGGCTGAGCTGCCAGAGGGCCGCAAGGCTCTGCTGGATCACAGGGACACGTTCCAGCGGTGCCTGGATGATCCCAGCGAGGCCGTGCAGAGAGCTGCCGAAATCGCCATCACCGTGATCGACTGGAAACCCTTCTGCAGCCGGGATCTTTCCTAGAGATCTATTGCCCTCTGTTGTTGTCTGGCTGTAAGAGGTACATGATTCCATGAGACCTTCAACGCCAGAACTCTCTCTCTTCCTCACTTACTCTGCATCAGTTCCTCCTGAAAAGTCATTTGCCAACAGTTTCACACCTATATTGCAGGTCACAAGCAGAAAAATGGAGAAGAAAACAGGAAGTGTGGAGTTCTCGCCCAAGTTACCAAGATTTTCTTTTACAAGACACCAATGCTTTTCGTTTTCTTCATAATGTTCTTTTTTTTTTTTGAAACCTCAACCTGTCAAACATGAACCAATAATTAATTATATTAGAAAGGTTCACAATTAACCCCTCCAGCAGTCTTGTTTGTACTGACAAATTGATCTAAGAACAGGAATTTACATTAATTTTGCTGCAAATATTTGCTGAATATGGCAATAAGACCAAAGTCAGAAAATGTTTACTAGGGTAGCCCTTGGTAAAGCTGTGTTGGGGGCAGACCCCAATGTCTCCAACAGGAGAGGGCTCTGGCCCCTATTTGGAATTGCTTATAATATAGAACAAAAGCACCTTGGGGTTTGAGCTGAAGGACAGTGGAAGTGGTGGGAAGTTTCAGTAGAGTTTTATTCACTGTGAATTCAAGGCCAGTCACTACAGACACATTGCAAATTTCTGTCTGCAGTTACAAGAGTGTAATTTAAGAGGCTTCAATAGGAGGCCTGAGCAAAGAAATAACACAAATGAGCAGGACAGCCCTGGCCATTCTCATCCACCAAGGAAGATGTGACAGAGCAGCTGGAGCAGCTTCACAGCAAGTCCCATTTGTTTTCACTTGGGTTTTGTTCTCACATGGGAGTTTTATGTCTAGAATTGTAGCTACAAAGAAGTTGCATCAGGTCCATAAAAGGGGTTATTTGTCAGGGCTGCTTTTCCATTGAAACCCACGGTCACACTGCAAACTGCATTACCCTTACACACAGTATAAACTCTTCCTGTCGGAGTGATTACAGTTAAAATGTTTCTCTTCCATAACATAACCAAAGGGTGAATTTCGTCTCCTATAAAGATGTGATTTAAAAGTATTGAGTCAGTTGGATTCATTCCCTCCAGGCAGGATCTTGGAAGAACTCTGCCTTTTAAACACATTAGGCACTCGTATGTAATACATATTGGTGCCAGAGTGCATCCAACTCAATAAGAGAAGCCAGGCAGCTTTAACAACATGCTAAAGGACTAGAGCAGCACTGTGTAGGCTCAGTTGCTCTTACAGAGCTGCAGGCAAATCTGGTAACAATCATCATTTTAGCCCAGGTCCAACCTTGTCACAGCCTTCCCCAATAACTCAGGTATCACCCTTCAATGAATTCCCAAAATAATTAACTTGTTCAGATGCAGAAATAAGACCATCCACACTGAACTGCTCTGAGTAGAAGAAATTCAGCTGACTTAGACCTTAAGTACTGTATTTCAAGTATCGGCCTGATCAGTGCTTTAAAGACAATATAAACTGTTCCCCAAAAAGCCTCTACATGGATCAGTGTGCTCATCTTACACACACAGTACAGAAACAGAACAAAGCCTCAGCTGAACTCTGAGATATGGACACTACTGGGGCCCTCCCACATGTCAGCTTTTGTCTCAGCAATTCTTTGGCTGTTACACCTGACAACATGAAACCATTACACTCCAAACAGGACAGGAATTCCCTTGGGCTATACTGACCACATGCTGCCTCTGCAAACGCCAGAATTTAAAGTCTGCATCCAGAGCAGCCACAAACCACTGTTAGTTGGGGTTTTCTACTTACAAAGCTGTGTTATTGACAAAAAGGTTGTAGATATAATAATCAAAATCACATACTGTGCTGGGGGCTAATTCCCTGCTTTAGGATGAGAGACAAGAGCCCCCATTTCATGAGGCTGGGAAATAACTAGCACCATAAGTGTCAGTAAAACAGTTGGCTGGATCGAAGAAACAGCTGATGAGCACTTTCCCTGGACTGACTTAGCTTTCAGTCAGGAATACTCCATAACAAAGCTGCCACAGATTTAGTCACAAAAATGCTGAAGATCTTTTTGAATCACTTCATACACATTATAAATACTTAAATTAACATCTCAGCATCTGGCACCTCACACACTAATTAAACTCACCATTTCAAAGGAAATGCTGTGTGTACAGCAAGTTTCTGGTTTTAGCACTGTGCCCTCCCCAGTGCTCTATGCTCCGAAGGCTTTAGCACCAAGGCAGATTTTTAACATCAATGAAAGCAATTTGATTTTTAGCTTGAAGCCAAAAATGTAAGGCCCAGATATAACTAATATGGGGTCAATACTGGAATTAATGCAGCTACACTCTACACAGACTGAGTTTTCAAACCAGTTGCCCAACAATACTCAGCAACACCAGAAGACAAGACAGCTGCATCCATGGGAAACAAGATTTCCTGGTGGAGTCTTGTGTCCCACCCAGGCAGAGGTCAAGTGGAATTTTTGTTAACAGTTTCCAGAAGGTTAAGAATGTTATGGCTCTTTGTTCTTGCAACTACAGACTCATTTCCCCTGTCCCTATACTCTTGCAGAAGGCCAAGGGATGGAAACCATTCTGTCCTGCTCTGGAAAATGGCAGCTTTTAATTCAATCTCTTCATGTTCCAAAGCAGGGAATATATTTTCTTCCCACCACTACCTTTACTATTAAAAAAAAATACTTAAAAAAATCATATAGTGAGAGATTTGTCTAAGGACCGAATAGTCTGGGAAAGTCAAGTTTGGCTAATGACATTAAACCAGAAGGGCAGAGACAGCTACACACAAAGCTAATATACTGAAAGAGCAGGACCTATTTTTAGCAAGAAAAAATTTGCAATCTGACTGAATAAAACCCATTTTAATTATTTGTTTTAGGATACTTTGCACATAAGCTACATTTTTTAAGTTATAGGCTCCAATACTGTAAATAAAAAATTCTGCACAAAGTGACAAAAAAACCTCACACTTACCTCAGTTTGAAGCTCTTCCAGGTACCTTCAGAAAAGCAAGGGAGGTGCTGATCCAGGCAGGCACAGCTGCTCTGGCCTCAACTCTGCCAGGTGAGGAGAGGGTGGGCTCAGGAGCTGAAGGGGAATTATTCTTTCTCACAGCTGCCCATGGTAGATGACAAGAAGGAATGTTCATCAGGAGGCACAAAAAAGGCAGCCTATTTTATTAATAATAAGGATGATAACCTGAGGCACTGCTTATACTGCCTTGCTTCAGAACAACTGGGAGAAATTGGAGTGAGTGAAGTTTTGCTCTGTCCTTTAGGTTCTCCAGCACAGGCCTGCAATACACACTCCAGGAGAAAATGCCACAAATCACCAAATAAAACCAGGGATCTTTTGCATTTCTCATCACTCTCAGTAGTGTATTGCCCACTGTTATTAAATCTGGGACTGTGGCTTTTCAGCTCAGCACAAGGAGAGGTCTCTGATTGCTGCTCCCTTCCCTCTCTGTGGGTTCTCTGCTCCTCCAGAGAACACTGCAGTGCAGGGCACAGACACCTTCAGCTGGCACATAAGACCACTAAAGAAACTAAAACACCCAGCAGTTTTCCTGAGAACAGCTTTGCTGTCACCCCACAGCCTGTGCCCAATCCTTTTCTGTGCAGTCTGTCCCCAGAAATGTCAGCATTAAAATCCTCTGGCTCAACATTTCAAACCAATGAGCTCAAGTGCCCTTCAAATACAATGACTGACAATACATGGATTTATTGTTTACCTTTGCTCCTCTTTTTTGTGTTGGCTTTTACTTCATACCAACACTCCTGGTTTTGCCAATTAAGGAAGGTCAGGGAGCTGAGGCCCCTGGCAATCCCAGCTGCTGCTGGGCTCCAATCCCCACAATCACCTGCACCTGGGGAGCTCAGCCCTGTGCCACGGCCTAACTCACCATGGCCAGCGAGTCTGCTTAAAACCAAACCACGGTTACTGCAGGTTTGTTCCAAGCAAAGTCACTAAACCTTCTCTCCCCTGGCATTTCAGTGCATGAGCTTTTTCAATAACAAAATAGGAATAAACCCAAATTCTGACTTCTAGGAACAGGGTGTTCTCATCATCATTAATGCTAAGAATTTGTGAGATACTTGGATACATTTTTGTGGGTGATACAGAAAAATTAAAATATAAATTAACAGTGATTAACCCTTTTCAGGGTTTTTCCTAAGAACTGTGTAGTAGTTCTTAAATGAAAGTTTGTTTAGTGTGTGTTCTTTACAGAGCTATGTCACAATTTTCTGACAGTGCTACTAAATGCATTTTTTTTAATTTTATTTTATTAAAATAATTCTGTATATCTAACTAAAGTTCACTAAAATAAGCTGTAACCCTGTATCTTGCCTGACAGGGTAAGCTGGGATGTCTCAAGATCCCCTGAAACAGAACTGTGTTATGCTGTACGTGCCCTGCAGGTACTTTGTGCTGTAAGCCAGAGATTTATCTGGAGTATCAGCAGTAACCAGAAGTATTTCAAATGTACAGTTAAACATTAGGGACAAGGGTGTGCTCCCAGTTCCCATCTCAAAAGCATGAGAATGCCCAGGACAGTGTAAGCTACTGCTTTTATCTGAGTGTCCCCAACAACAACTTATGGACACAACTCCCCTGAGAACTAAAGAAAAGTAATTTTCTTCCTTAAAATCATGGATGCAATAGCTACCAATCTGAGTTGGCATTTAATGTTAGCTAAACATTACAATTTTATCAGCTGTTCACAATATAAGGCAATTTTTCTTTGAAATTCTACAAAATTACAGGAGTCAACAGTACCTGTCAAACTTTACATAAACATTTGAGCTCTTCCCTTCACAGCATCCTCTTTCAGACCAGAATGAAATCAGGTTGCTGAGGACATACAGTGAATATCCCTGGGAAACTGTGGGTTAGATTTTCAAAACTCTCTAGTTCTGAGGAGCAAAATCATGCAACGATGCCTGATTAACCAGGAGGTCATCCAAAGGCTGCTCAGACTGCCAGGAAATCACTTGTGTTCTTTGTCTTTATCCAAATAGCTTTATAATTTCACTGTATTTTTGTAGCAAAGAATGACAAAGAGGGATCTGGGCAATCCTCAGTGACGTCTTCCTTGTTTGTTTTCCATCCATTACTATTATCCAGATCCAAAACCTGGACACCAAATGAAGTTTCTCTGTCTTCCATCATATTATATAAAAATCCCATCCCTTTGTGGACACCAAATACTTCAAAATATACAATTACTTTAATACATAAAAGTCTTCATAATTCATTAAATACAATTAATTCCATCATCTTTAAAATACTCTGTCTCTGTGTTAAGTGTAAGGAAAAAATTGTTTGCACTGGTATTTCTGAAGTATTGACTTGATCTTGCCTATGCAAAGGACCCTGCAGGGATTATGCTGAATAGCAGCAATTCTACTGAAGAGCAGTAATTCTGCTGGAATCCAGAGCATTTGGGGTTAGATCCAAATGAAGCAAAGATCCTGCCAGGAGATTAAGAAGTGCAAGTGATGAAAGCCCAGGGGCCGGAGCAGTGTGGTGACATCCCAGGGGCCAGAGCAGTGTGCTGTGGCTGCTCTGCCTCCCCCTTCAGCTGCACTCGCTGCCAGGCCGGAGCACCCTGGGGCAGAACCTCGGGAATGCTCTGGGACAGCGCGGCCCCACCAGCGCTGGCAACGAGGAACAAGGGATGGTGGCACTGCCTGCCTGAGCAACCAGCACCTCCTTTCTACACTTGCTTCCCCAGGAAGCTGAACGAGATGAAAAGAAGATCTATTGCTTTTTGTTTTGAAGAGTTAAATCTGTCTTTTCCTGTGTCCCCAGCTGGTACCAAACCTATCAAGTGGAGACAATCAGCCTGGTTTAGCTGATATCCCACAGCTGTGACTGTTCTCCTTCTTGAACTGCTAACTCATGCTGCCATGCAGCAGGAATCCTATTTCTCAATGAAATCTTCAGAGGAAAGATTTAGAGCTTTGCAGAAAAGCAGTACAGAGCCCTTCAATGTATTTGCAGAATGCAGCCCAGCATTCCAATGCTGTGGATGTTTCACCATGGGCATGGGCTGGTTTGTAGCATAGTCCATAGACAGAGGCAGTACATTGACTTCAAGGCTACAGTAAAGAGGTGCTTGACACACCAGAGTGGGAATTGATCAGTAAGAAATAAATATATATACACACACACATAAATATATATTTAAAATATATATAATATATATAGTGCATATACATAATGTATTGCCTGTGTATATATAATATATGTATTTTGTATAAAAAGCTTCACATTCAAGTATAGGTACATATTAAAATATCAAGAGAGAAGGACCTTTGGAAGTTAACATTAAACAGACAATCTACTGTAAGCAAAATTCTTTTTAGGATCATCAAGACAAGTGTTCCTTAATTTCAAAATGTGATCAGTTCAGAGGTTAGTGTTCCACTGACAACTGAGAAACACAACCCAAAGGAAAGTGAGAAAAAGCGGGGGAAACTGATAATGGCAAGTTATGTATAGTGTCAAATAGATTGACACATACATAAATCCTTTACTTAAGATATCCCATGTTTGGAGGGACAAAAGCAACGTTCTAATTTGAGTTTCTAATACAGTCCCTCAATGGTTGTGGGTTTTTTGCAAACAAATTATCATAGCCAAAGGAAAAGGAAAATTGAATGATCAGAAGAAGGGTTGAAAATAAAAATAGTATTGTCAACCCTAAAAGATAGTTCACAAAACCTGATATGAAATATGGCTCCTACAGCCTTGTTCTGAACCTAAAATATGAAATGTATCACGAGCAGAGAGAACATTGGATGGAAATTCTGAACCTCAGTTAGCCCTGGCTTGGTTCAATGTCTAAATAGAAATTCTCTCTCCTGAAATCCTAGTAGCCTTCATCTTTAAATTGTTGAAATTATGATCACAAAATCAGCGAGTAAATCACCCTGTTGTTTTACAAATGTAGATGATGAAAATACAATGTGTATCTAATTGTGTAAATCTGAGTTTTTTTTCTTGAACAATGCAGTACAATTTCAGGACTGTGGTCAGGGGGTTATGCAAAGTAGGCATGGCAAAACACAGCCACAGTCAAGAGGATGATGCCATTGATGTTCACTACGTTTCTCCACAGGGGCACTTCACTGGTGTCCGTCAGTTTCTTCTTCAGTGCCTCTTCTTCCTCTTTGCTCAGCTTGGGGCCCTTCTGTTGGTCCAAGCCACAGAACCAGTTGTAAGCTTTCCTACAGCACCCTGGGTCCTCCTTGTTTTCCTCGTTAACTGGAAGGAATAACATTCTGGTCAGGAAAGGTGAGGACAGATCATGGCACACACTGGATCTCTGGGACTGAGGACATTCCCGTTCTGATTTGTGGTCATAATTCAGTGGCAACATTTTAGTACAAAACAGTACAGGAATCAAGTTAACACTGTTTTCACAGCTCACCTGGGAAAAGAGGGATTTTCTACATGTTCTAATAGAGTCGTCTGCAGAGGACACTTGGGCCTTTTGCAGCCCAGAGACTTGGCCTGGTATTGGAGAAGCAGACTATGCTTCAAAGCTTAAACTCCATTTTTTCAATAATCTCTACACTCTTAATCAAAAGACAAATAAATGAATTTGAGGATACTGATGAAAAGGAACTTGGGAGCAGAACCAGAAACCCAGTAAACAGAGCAGGTGGGTTTGCAGTCTGCTTTCATGGTGCCTTCAGTCCTGACCACAACCCACATTTCCAGGTGAATTCCCTCCGCGTGGTGGAGTCACACTCAGTTCTGCCAATGCGCAGCACCTCTGACCCAGAGCATTGCCATTGGTTTAGTCCTGGAGCTGCTACCAAGAGAACAAGATTTTCTCCCTTCAAATCCACTTCACTTCTGATTTACACTGAGCTTGAGAGATTGCTAAAGGCAGCTCAAGAACCATTTAAACTCATGGGGACTGAGGATTTGTTGTTGGCGGGAGGGAGGATGCCTTCTATCAAGCATGTTAATGTTCCTTCAGGAAAGAAATAGGGATAATCAAATATATGACAGAATCTCTAGATATTCAACAGTTACCTGATTCATCATCTCTTTCATCAGCTTTGTCCTCCTCCTCATCTGCATCAAGATCAATCCGTTCTTCTTTGCTGTTCCGCAAGGACCAGCACAAGCGGTAAAGCTGCCGTGGAACAAAAGGAGTTGAATTGATCCGTGAGCTGACACACAGAGACCAGCCAGCCTGGCCAGCGCCAGCCTAAGGCTATCAGGAGTCACAGAAGATCTGTGACAGGTAAATGAAGACTATTTCCTTTGCTTTCTTACAAGAGCTGTATGCTGGTGGTGGCTGAAGTGTCGAGAGGTAACACACCAAGTACTGGTGTGTTTCATTGTGTTCCAACAATACTCACATGTACATCAGGAATGGGCTTGGTCATGAAGGAGACTGCCAGGATGACAATGGCAGAAACGCCAAAGAGGATCATTGCAAAGTAAAGGTAGTGGATGCCACAGATGATGAAGGGGCAGTTGGAAGGGGCCACACAGCTGCCAGTTCCATAGGCAAACTCTGCAATCATCCTGCTGAGTCCAGCCAGCAGCCCAATGATTAGGCCCCAGAAGGCACCCTGCAGACAAGGGTGTGACAAGAAGGGATCAAAATGAGTAATTTCAGGCATGGAAATAAACTCTGAGCTCTCAAACCATTGCTGGAGGAAACACAGATGTAGTTATGTGTTACGATGGCTTTGGCCTGTGGGTTTTAACCCAGATGATTTCAGTGACCTTATTTACAGCTCAGTGTATGAGAACAGCTGAAAGGGGCAATGAACAGCTCTGAGGTATCAGGCACACCTCAGGACACCCTGTCCAGACCATTTCTCACAGACCACCTGGCTCCACACAACTCTCTCCTGCTACAGGACAGGCTTCAGCCATGGATTGCACACCCTAGGGGCTGTTTTCATACCTTTCTACCTCTGGGGGCTTAATCCCTGACAGCTCTGGCACGATGGAAACAGCCAGAATGTTGCGTCACCCTTCCTGAAATGTGTAGCTGGTTTACCTGCTTTTCGCCCTGAGAGTAATTAGTTAATTCTCAATACTGTTGGTGAGTGCCTGGTGTACAGTACTCCAACCCAAAGTATAACAGGCACACAGGTATGTGTGGGCACAAACTGAAATATGGGAAATTCTGTTTAAACTTGTTTGTTTGTTTTGATCTAAAGATGCTTGAGCATTGGAACAGGTTGCCTAGAGACACTGTGGAATCTCTACTCCTAGGGATATTCAAAACTGGACAGGATAGGTAAGAGGTGATGCTTGGTAAAGTAGCTTGGTGACCAATATCCTAAATGAGAGCTTTCACATATGTGTCCCTAGATTATCCATTTAACACACTTCTTGGCAAAGTGGTAGATAACCTAAGCTTCAGAGCTGTCTATGAATTCCGAGGTGACTGTTTATCTGTCAGATTATGAAAGAACTTTTTCAAACTCATCTCTGAAACCTCAGGCCTTGGGGTATGGAGACACACAATCTCTGGGCTACACTGGGATTAAAAGAAACAGGAAGAATTTGCTTATAACAAAAAAAGCCCAGTTCTCCCAGTTCCTAAAGGAACACATAGCATACCAGTTTCCTAATTTGCACTTACCTGCTCATTGACACGCTTGCAGAAGACAGCAAGCAGGAAAACAGCAGCAATTGGAGGTCCCAGGTAGCTGGTAACTGACTGAATGTAATCGAAGAGCTGCCCATTCTGAGCTGACTGCACCACGGGAACCCAGGCAATGCTGATGCCAATTAAAAGTAACATAAATGCCCTGTAAACATAGCCAAATATTCAATTAGCCATCTGCTTAGAAGTATCTATGATCTATCAGAAAGAAAAAACCCAGCAATTAATCAATAATTTACATGTTCATTTTGTATTTCAACTAGTGAAATCGATTGTAATGGCCAATTAGCACTGAACAAACAAAAGACATCCAAGTTGGGTGTTGCGTATGTCAAATATCCATCAGCATATGGTTAAATATGCAATCAAAACATAGAAAATCACTTTTCTCCTGTGGTTGTTATGGCCAGAGACAAATCAATAGCAGATGAACTAGAACCAGTTCGTTGATGCTGCAGCCTGGTGCAGCACGGAGCCCAGGAAGGTAATTTAAAAGATTTCCCTTCGAACAGCAGTGGGAAGCAGTGAGAATTAACTTGGCTGCTCCATGCACGCTGTCCGTTCCTTGGGAGCACGGTGTGTTTTCCCAAATGGAGCGCGCAGGGCGGTTCAGCCGCTCCGGCCGCACGAGGCCACTGCAGCTCTGCCAGGCTGGCTCAGCCGCGCTGGCATCTGGGGAGGAGGCGGCCCATGCCCGTGGAGTGCTCGGCCTCCGGGCACAGGGAAAGCTCGGCCGCACTCACCTGCCAGCCAGCATCAGCTCCTTCTCAGACGGCCGGCTCCGAATTTTGGTGTAAATGTCCATCGTGAACAAAGTACTGGCACTGTTAAAGATGGATGTCAGGGAGCTCATAAGGGAGGCCAGCATGACTGACAGCATCAGACCCCGTAGACCTGGAACACAAAGATGGGAAGGGGATGAGCAATCCGTGGAGAGCCTCAGTACCTGGCACCAGCTGCTTGTCCAACCCTTTCCATCGGCCAGCTCTGAGTGTGTCTGACACATTTATGCTCCTGACATAAAATCCTGCCTGACATTGCCTTTCTGGGCAAACAGAGCTTGGAAAAAGCTGTTTACAGCAGTGGCAGGAAAACTCTTGAGCTTTTTGCATGTAGGTACTTCTTTAGTGAATGCTGCCTGATTAAATGCTGGAATAAAAATAAAATAATGTTAAGCAGACTTTCCCAACACTTATAAAAATAATTCCTCTTCTTTGCAGGAGAGTGCTCACTTGCTTGTAGTATATTTGTGAACCAGGTATTTGCCAAAAAAAAAAAAGTTTCTTTTACTGTCTGAAAACCAGAGTAAGCCACTTTTCCAGGTGGTGTGGTCTGGTCACAGAGCATGGGGAAGTACTGCAGGATTTTAACAACAGTTATCAAAGGATGTGGAAGTACCAAAGCTATCAGGGAAGTGCCATGGTCTCTATAATATCATAACTTGGCTTTTTTGCCTTATGAGCCAGCACCCAACTCGATGGGTTTGGCAGGGGGACCACAGGAATAAGCCTCCAGCTCAGAGATCCTGGCAGAGAGTCTTCTATAAATCATTGCCAAGCAGGTTATTTTTTACCTTCATAAAGGTAAAAAGGCTCCTTTACCATTTCAGCATGCAGTATTTGCCAGCTGAGAGCTGACACTGTCAGTGTGGAGCTATTCTGCACCTACAGCTAATATACACAGCTCCTTTGGTTAATAGTACGTAATTCTAGCAAGAATTTTGGAACTAAATATGGGTCTTGGAATCCCTCTCTCACTTATTTTTACAGTCTGACTTTCCTAAAACAAAGAAACAACAAACACAGACAGTGTCTTACCATTTGGCATAAGCTCCACTACCATTTTTGGGTAAGCAATGTTTGTACAGCCCACTGCAGCGCCACAGTAGCGCTGACAGACTTCAGGCACAACACAAGCCACCACATCTGAGGAGAGGATAATGAGACACTGAGACAAGGTCATATAAACAACAGATTGCTCCCAAATTAATAGAGCTTCTAGAATGTATCTCTGTGTTGAGCCACAGGATTGACACGTTTGATTTCATCCTTGGTTTGCTGGCAGGGAGGAAGGTGATTCTAAACCTCTTTCCTTCCCTTCCTCTCTGAAAGAATACTGACAAGTGCTGCAAGTCAAAAGAAAATCAGCACTTATTTATCATGCCAGGGCTGAACAACACAAGGAGAGCAAGTAGAAAAGCAAGCATAGGAAGACAAAGCCTGAACCTCTCTCCTCTGCCAGCTGCCAAACCCTTTGCTGGTCAGGGAGAAGGGAGAGTGGCATTTCCCCACACTGCCCTCGGGACTGCCCATGGCCCAGAGCCTGCAGTCTGTGACTGATGGCTCTGTCCCTCCAATTGCCAGCAGAGTACCTGTCCTGGACAGCATTTTCCACTCATTCAGAGTGGGAGGGGAGGGACACTGTGGAATTTTTTTCCCCTAAAACAGACAGCAATAACATTAGCAGAAACCTGGGATCGGGGAAAACAGGAAGGCCTGTGGCTTCTTACAGTGCAGTTGGCTGTAGGTGCCTGGACTACCTGGATGAGAAGATGACAATCTAATAGGTATTTTGGAAGGGACAGAGAGATTGGCAATGAAAGGCAGGCAGCAAGAACTTTGCATTTCTGTATCTGTATCATACCTGTGTACAAAATCCTGCTGATCATTCCAGGCATCACTATGATAAACATGGGCAAGAGTTTGAGGTACCCACACATGATACAGCCAGCCTTCACATGGGACATGTTCTTGCCAGAGAGACATCTTTGGACAATAACCTGTCAATGAATGACACATGGCAGCTATAACATTTCCATTATCACACCATGCCATGTTCCAGATATGAGGTGCTTCTTAACTTCTGTAATAGTAAAAGAGCCTATTTAGCATTTCTGCTACGAGGAAAAATGAAAACTACATGAAAATCAAAGGATATGTTTGAAATAAGTAAAGGAAAATATCACTTATCTGGTGTATGTTTGAGAGGTAAGCCTTCTTTCACAAGAAGTTTTTAAAGCAGACAGATTAAAAAGCCAAAAAGGAATACAATATTTAACTGAGCAGTAAATACAGTTACATTGGGGGTTTTGTTAATTTGTTAAGAAATCATGAAGATGATCTTTCTCACAATTCAGGATACAGATAGATCATTTGCTAGAGACATATTCACATGCTGCAGGTGCAGGAGCACACTTTTCTTTACTCATGCCAGTGTGGTCTCTTGGAGAAACTGGACAGTAGGTTTTAGAGAGCAGGGAGGATGATTGGGGAAGAGTCTCCAGGCTGAAAGACCAGACATATAAAGAACATCCCCCCAAGACTATGCAAGCAAAGATGAAAGCTGCACATATAGAAAACAAACCTGTCTTACTGAAAAGGGAGTGATATCTAGACCCAGTCTAACAAGGGTCATTTGTTGCATGGTTTCCTAAGTAAGCATTCACAGCACAACCTCTCTGTTTTTTCACACATGGCCACACCTAAAAAATGAGAAAGGTGACAGACACAGGATCTGCTGGGCAGAGGTGTACAGGGAGATTAGAAAGAACGCCCATTCCATTTTCTTACACGTGGAGGTCTCTAGAAACCAGGAACTGACTGTTGACCAGTCTTGAAACAACAGCCAGTTCAGTGGCCCAGCTTTGCATTACAGGGGGAGATCAGACTGGAGCTCAGAGCTCTGTGTTTGGCCTGTGCAAGGCATTGTGCTCCCACATTACCTGATCTGTGCACCAGTACCACATGGCAATGATGCTCAGGCCAAAGATGAGCCCTGGCCATGGCAGGTCCCCGGTGACGGCGTCTCGGAAGATGTGGAAGGCGTCCTTGCGAGGAGTGTAGCACTGGGGATCCACCACCGTGTTCCCATAGGAGATGTTGGATGGAATCGCTTCCATGTACTTCTGCATGAAAGCCTCATACCCTCCTACTTCAGCAAAGGCTGAAAAAATAGAAAATAAAATAGCAAAAAGGATTTATTACTGAGATGTCAAGTAGAGCTTCAGAGCATGAGGAGAAAAACCTCCTTAATGTGGACAAAAATATCCTGTCATGGGATGCTGTTTATTACCTTACACATTCACTTGTGCTTAGGAGACAGAGTGACTCAGTGACTAAAGGGCTTTGGCAATATGCCTGACTTTTGGCAACATGCCGATTTTCTTCCCTGATAAATAGATACAGGAGTTGAAACCTCCTGGTTAAGGAAACAGTTTCACACTGCAGGATTTGTGGCTGAACATTCCAATTTAATTCATCTGATTTACTTACCAAAACCCATGAGAATAAAGGATCCCACTACCATGATGAACGTTTGTAAGGTGTCTGTGTAAATCACAGCTGCAAGACCACCTGATAGCAGAGAAAAGTCATGACAAATAAGTTAGCCCTGGGCAGATGACTCAGTGGAAATGCTTTTTTGTTTTTCTCTTTTCTCATCACCTCTGTCTTTCAAAGACCACTGTAAATAACCCCCTTTTCAGGTTTTCATTTCTCCCTTTTTCTCCACTTCCACTCTTCTCTTTCTTCTGGCTCCCCCAACATCTTTGATTTATCCAACTGCTCTGCAGACTCACCTGTGATAGTGTAAAGAGCAGTAATAGAAAGCAGGATAATTATGGCCACATAAAGATTCAGCCCTATGGCCAACTGAATAAATACAGCTCCAGAGAATATGTCAGCCTAGAAAAGAGAAAAGGATAGGTTCAGCAATGTTTAGGTTTGTGATGACATGTTACACTTCCCTGATGATAGTGCTGAAATACACAACTCGGCCCCTTGTAGAACTGCACATACAAATCAAAGAGAAAACAGAATCTGTTTTTGTGCACCTGCCAATGTCCCCTCAGAACTGTGGAGTTCTCCGTACCAGAGGTGTAACACTTCTCAGAGTATTTCCAGGCCTTTTTCCACAGAGTTGTTTTCTCCAGAAAGTCACCTCACTGCTCAGTACTTAGGCACTGAGAGAGATTCAAAACAAACTGCTTAAATCTGAATGTGAGTTCCACTTGCTGCTGTGTGCAGGGTTAGACCTCCAAGACATGGCACAGTTCTCTTCCTTCAGTGCCACCCCACAAGACTCTTTCCCTTTACTGCTCACATGTGGTGTAGCTCGTCTTGCTGGTTTGGGACACACGGTGCATTTGCATTAAAGGAAAATATCTTATATTGTTTCTATTTTTAAGTTCCTGTCAGAAGAATTGACAGCAGTTGGCTGAGAGAGGAGACCTTTAGCTCTTGCGTAAGAAAGGAATTGTTCAGGTTTCAGAGTAACACTGGGATGTTAATCCCACTAAATCACTTCCTGATTTAGAGATAATTGGCATCAATGTTATTTATACAAGTTTGCAATCAGAGTAATCTGCCCCAGTGCATTCATGATGCATTACTGTCAATTATGCTTTCAACAGGCGTTGCTCCTGAACATGCAGCTCACGGGCTCCTGTGCTGCCCGGCCCCTTCCTTTGTACCCGCACGGCCTGTCCGAGGGCTCTGCACAGGGACTCCCATCCTCAGCTACCAGCAAGTCCCCGTGGGGCTCCCAGGCTGAAGCACAAACACAGAACTCTGCCCGAGCCCCGGGCTAAAGCCTCCCACACCAGCCCTGGGAGGGCTCCAGGGCCCGGCCAGAGCCAGGGGTCACAGCCCCAGCCCTGCTGCTGCCCCAGGGAGAGCAGGGCACACACCCCAGCAGGGAGTGATACAGCCTGGGATGTGCCAGAGAGAAAAACCATCTTCATTCCAGAGACTGAAACGGAGACAGCGAAGCAGGAGCTCGCCCTGGCTCCTGCTGAAGAACGAGGAGGAGCCCAGACCCCTGCAGCCCCACAGCAGCTTCTGTGGAGCAGAGTGTGAGTCACAACAGAGGGTCCCACTCCCAAAACTCTGCCTCTGGAGCAGATTTCTTATAGGCTTTAGAACTGGGAACCAGGACCTTTAGCTCCTACCCCAGTGGCTGTCAGACCATATCCTTTGCCCCACCTCTCTATGGTACTTTTTTCCTGTCTTTTCACACCACAAATCAGACCTTTCCTTTATTGTTCTTGGCTTTAGTTTAGCCTATGTATCATTAAATATTAATGGTCCTAAAATGATTCCCAGGAAGAAATGGATAGTTAATTATTGAGCATTCTGAGCAATGTATCAGCTTCTTCAAATTGCTGAGTTATCTTGCAGCTTCACTGCTCCTCCTTCCCAGTAAGATTATTTCCTTGTTTCTCCATTTATACTCTTTTATAGACACTACTTACTCTTTATCTAATCTCTTATTAGAGTCACTTTTTCCTTTCCATTACAGGCTATCTCTGCAAAGGCAGGGATCACAAATGAGCAGCTGGCCAGACCCATGCCAGCTGAGTGTATCCCACGGGCATCAGGGCAGGGGCACCTACTCTAACCCCTGCACTGTGAGCTCCTAGGACAAGGTTATCCTCCTCTTTCCTTTGCCCCTGACAAGTCTATGCCCATAGATTTCCTACTGAACTTATGCACAATGAACAGAAAGAAAATTCTGTAACAGATTGAGAAGTTCCAATTTAAGATTTCTGGTTTTTTCAAAAACATTCAGACCTTAATTCTCTTTTGTCTTGTCATAACTTAGTCTATTACTATCCAGACTTAAAAGACTTTATTTTTACCAGACCACTTCCTCTGACAAATATCATCAACACTCATGGCTAAAAAGCCTCTGCAAGCTGCTATGGGCACTACTCACAATGTGCTTGCATTCTTAGGGAGCAGGTACAGGTGGGGCCCCTGTATGACAGAAATCCTTTGGGCTCAAAGATCCTGAGTGTCTCCTGATCCCAAGGATGAACTCCTTGCAGCACGTCCTTGTCTGCCAAGTGGCTGATTAGCCACAAAGCAAGGTAAGAAATCAACAAAACCCAGAGAAAATGTGGAGGGAAGGAGAAATTAAGGACATTGTAGAGGTGTGCAAAGGGAATCTGATCCTCACATGGTGATGACACTGTGCCAGAAAGAGCACAGCAGGAGTCACACTACCTGCTGTGATACTGCTCGCTAGAAAGCACTGTTGTAATTATACTATTAAGTACACTACGTAGTATTTCAACACACCAAGGAAGAAGCACATGAAATAACTACCCCAGAAGCAGGAGATGCCACCCTTCTGCGAGGATAAGGGGCAGTGAGAATCGCTGCCAGTCACACGGGTGGGTGTGACCTCCCTTTCAGGGCAGGGCAGAAACCCATCCTTCTCTATCAAATCGCAAAGAGCCCCAGGGATCACAAGGGAGTGTTTGCCAAGGCAGCACTGAAGGAAGTAAAGTACAATGGATTGTCAACACGTGGATGTGTCTGGATATCCAACGTGTCTGTGGGAAGGGAGGCCTGTGCTCTCTCCCTGTGCTTGATCCCCACAGCACAGCTCCCTACAGCCCAGCAGGGAACAGCCCTTCCCTCCCTGCTCTGGCCATCATTTGGACAAGGTGTTGCACAGCATGGCATAGCAAAATCTACTCTGAGATCCTCCACCTGAAACCTCCAAGGACTGGCTACTCTGCCTAATCTGAATCAGATAGAACAAGTAAGTCAGTCCTGGGCAGATCCTGCCCATGCAAATGCAGAGAGCTGCTTGTACATTACAGGAATCCCACTTGCACAGGCACAGACACTGCCAGAGCTGCTTGGGGCAGGTGGGAGGAAAGAAAGAAATGCTTGAACACCATGTTTTTCTCCTGCATGGCACAGAGACACAGCTCCATGGCACTTCCCCACAAACACCTGGAATAAATGGATTGATGGGAAGCTGGGATGGGCCAATGATAGAGTGGGGCCCATGTAACCTGCTGCTGTATGGATCCATTGACTATGGAGAGGGTGTTTGATCCTCATGACCACACTAGAAGCTTAAATGCAGAACCTGTCTGTCCTGGAAACAGGACACTCCAACTGAAATGGTGTAAAATCCTGTAATCAGACCCTTAGGCAGGACACAGGCTGGAAGTCAAAGCTGGATAGTAAATTCAGAGCCTATGTAGCACCTTGATAGGTTAACTGCCAACATGTGTTGCTGAAAAGAACTGTGAGTCACTGGCTAGAGGAGTTTCTCTGCTGCTGGAACATCCAGAACCCTGTGTGGTACCCAGGAGTTCTGATTATGATAGCTGAGCACAACTACAGCAAACTGTCTAATCCTTTTGAAATATACAGAAATGCAGCTCTGAGGCCAGCTCACACTACCAACCTGTTTAATTTATAACCTTTCTAAGGATCAGTTATCATGATGTGAGAATGAGAGCAAAAGGCCAATCTTTTAGCTTAAATTGCACTATTATCACTCAGCTCCCATTCAGAGGGCAAAGAGTAATCTGCCATGACAACTTCTTCAAAACAACAGACAGAGGTACACCTGAACTGTGGACTTCCTTAGAAGCTTGGTACTTTCAAGATATATGGAAAATACCATCTCCCTTTACTACTCCACAGAAACACATTCATTTACTTAATAAACATTAACTTCATAGCACCTTAAAGTTTACACCAATCACTTGCCCATTAAAAGAATCTCTCCTCTTCCCTCCTTTCACCTCAGCTCTTACAATTTCTCTCATTTCCATTTTTCCACTCTTCCATTTTCTAATTCCTGTTATTCTTTTTTTATCCATAGTCCGCTTGCTCTTTTCCCTCATCTATATTACTAATGGCATGTTCACTGTAGGATATTAAACCAAATAAATACGAAATCTAGGGACAAAAATTCCTGCCTCAGGTTTCACAGATCCCTAAGATAACAGATCCCTCCACTTTGATGTTTTCCAGAATAGGGAAAATGTAAAAGTAAACCATAAAACTTTAAAAAGAAGATAAAGCACAACAAGCATCAAGAGACACTGCCAGGAAGAAAAAACCTTGGATTGCAGCACAGATCTGGATACAGAGTTTCACTGGACAGAATAAAGAAAACACAAAATCATACTTTTACTGTTGTTAATTCAACCAAGAGCTCTAAACTTAAAATGGTTGACCAGTTGTGAGAGGAATATTGTAAAAGGACATTTCTTTTCTTTAGATCAGCGTAGAATGGAAGAAATGCTGTACAAGTTTCACTTACTGAGATCTTTGTGAAAATATACAGGATCAGAGAAAGGACTGACAGGTAGACCTGGATCCGTTTCCCACCAAAACGCTTCTTCAGATACTCTGGCATTGTCACCACCTGTGGGGGTGGAGAAGGTTTTAGGTAATGGGGAACAGGTACAAATCGAATTAGAGGAAGATTTTTGGTACTCAGATACTGTGAGAGTGGAGCACAAAATTAGGGGAGCTGCAAGTGCTTTTCAAGGAAGAGCAGCTCCAGGAATCAAAGGAGAGCAAGGAGAGAGCACCAAGTCCTTCTAAGCTCAGGTCTTAGAACAGAGAATCCTCATTTTTTAAGTATGCTGATACAACAGATGCTGTTCTGGCACACTCAGATCTTGTGCCTTTCATAATGACTTTACAATATTCCAGCCCTGATCTGCAAACATGAGCAGGAAAACAAGTGTAATGCAGTGGTTTGACTTACCCCAGCTTTGACGTAGATGGGTACAAAGAGCCATCCTAGAATAACCACAAATATCAGAGCCTGCAGCCAAGACAAGATCAGCAGAATTAGCCTCCTCTCTCTAGACACTGCTACCATTTAAAGACCATTTATCAGTCCCAACAGCAGCTAGAGACCAGTGAATCCACAAAAACCTGGGTACTACAGGGGTGTGGGGGGAGGAGGTTCTGCTCTGTCCTTTGATTTACAGCTGAAAATTTGGGGATGAAATCTTGGCTAAAAGCTTTGTCAGCTATAATATAGCCTGGGTTTCATGCTAGCTGTCCCAAAGAAGCACACATGATTATGTATTTTCTACAAAACCAGCTGATTTCTCCTCACAGGATTGCCCTCTAATATTGCATCACACCTCCACAAGTGGCACCAGACTATCCCAGCTTTCTTCAGAGCAAGCCCAGGATGGTTGAATGTTTTACACCGATCTCATAGACTGTACAGGATGCACCACATGAAATTTGTAAAATATTTTGTATTTTCATATTACAATTTAATAATATGTTTTGTGTATCCGTGTGTATTCTGTGAACTACTGATCTTGCTGTATAGCACTGCCACAGTTTTCTGACTTAAATGGCTGGAATGCTGTCCAATATTGAGTTGTACATATTTAAATCAACAAATATACAACAAATTCCTACCCTAAGAGCTGCACTCTCTATTTATTTTGTCCACAGGGCTTAGAGGGCTTTTAAACCGTATCTTTTAAGTTGTGCCCTTAGGTCAAAACTGTAAGATGGACAAGAAGTGCTGGGTCAGCTTCTGCTGTCATTCTGATACAGAATAGAAATAATTTCAATGAAACAGGGATACACAAGGATGACAGACAAATTTGGCATTACTTTCATTACTTCCACTATGTCTGTGAACAGTCCCACTCTAAGTCATGAACTCTGCAGTGAGTCTGCTCAAACACCCACAGACATCGTTGCCTCTTGCCAACCAACCATTGTTGTACACTGTGTATTGATATTGGTCCAGCTGGAATCTCCCAGAAGATAAAGCGTTAGAGATGTTTGAAGAAGGATATGGGCCCTAGAGATTTGTGTTCTGTTTTGGTTTGCTTTGTTCTGCTGGAAAAAGAAGGGGAATCAGGTCTGTCACAGGCCTGATATAATCAAAAAGAGGGAGCTGACAGATAAACTGCACATCTTACACAGTTCATTTTAGGCTTTGTCCTTCTCCTTAAACATTCGTATCATACCAGTACGTGATAATTTGCAACAACCATTTACTTGCTAAGGAACACAAGCCAAATCCCTCAGGGTGGGAGGATTCTTTCACTGCTCAGACGTAAATGTGAGGGAAGTATCGACCTGTGCAGGATCATTAAACCCTTTGTGCCATGGCCTAATCCCTTCCGCGAGGGTGAATTAGGCACAACAAGGGCATTGTCAGCCACACCCACAGCGCCTGAGAACACAAGGAAATGGGCTGCAGCCCTCCATGGGAGCCTGTGCTGCTGCAGTTTACACTGATCCTGCCACTCATGAAGCTCATTTAGAGTCAGCTTGGGTATCTCTACGCTGTACTGAAACCATAAGCAAAACACACACATAATTACAGGAAGGAAAAGGTAAAGAGGAAAAGACTTTTGGAATGCAGGTGCTTGTGAAGGATGTTCAAAATTCCTTACAGTCTGTGAAGAAATCAAAGCCCCTTCAATAATTTCTACATAGCAAAATGCTGCAAAAATTATCATGGATTAACAAACCTGATAAATTCTTCTCAGCATCTTGCAGTCTGAAAATGTTCTTTATAAATACTTTAAAAGCAATAAAAAGATATGCATAGAGAAGAGAATCCACCAACTTATTTGGTTCAAATGCTCTCTAAAAAGTCTCAACCAAAAAGTGTTATCTTTTTCCAGTGGCTTAGACAGGTTAAATAGTAGGTTACGTTGGCTCTTATGAGTCTGTGCAGAGAACAAATCTTGCCAAGTACAAACTTGGACGGTCCTAGATTATTAGGCAATGTTATTTTGATTAAGCTCTGCAGATAATGCAGATATCACAAGTACTTTCACTGACATATATGCCACTTACATTCCATTCATATCCTCCAATGGCAATTCCTCCAGCTGCTGCTGTTCCTGCTATTCCCACAAAGTGCCCACTGCCAATGTTGCTGGCAAACAGAGAAGCACCAATCTGCAAAGAGGAAAAAAAAAAAACCAAAACAAAAATTGGCTCTTATGTTCATGGTAGTTTTAAAAAAATCACCTTCATTTGGCAAGTTGAGCTCATGCTTGTTTGTGGTGGTGGTGATGATGAGAATCACTGACAACCAAGTTCCTTGACAACTTTCAGGACTCCCATTTATTGTTCCCACTGGAACCAGAGCCTCCAGCCAGCACATGTACAACAGTGTGGGAGAGTAGGATGTTGAATAAAATATCTTCCAGTTGAGTCAAAAAATATCTTACACCAATGTAGATTTAAAAATATTTGCAAAACTTGCCAAACTGACTTTGGGATGATATCCAGATAATCAGGGAAGAAGACTGTGATCTTCCTTGTTCAAGGAGGAAATGACAAGGGCATCCCCTCTTGTCAAACCTGCACTCCCTGTTCCATATGGCACCAAACAACTCATTGGTGAGAGCTGGACTTGGTTCACTTTTAGCCAAAAGGCATCTGATTACTGAATTAAATTCTGAAAGCTGCATGGAAGAAATATCTGCTGAGAAAGCACTTCTGGAAGCTACAAAAAATAGCAAATCAAGGAGTTATTCCTCAGAAGTGCTGGATCTTTAAGATCCCCAAATATTGCACTGGTCATACAAACAGAACAGTAGGGAGAACATGGGAATTGATGAACAGGGAGAGATTAAAAAATGAAAGGTTCCTGTTGGTTTAACAAACAGGCAGGAGCCATTCACAAAGATCTAATTATTAATCAAGAATCTTAGACAATACAAAAGATGAAAAGGAATGAGCTTCATTTCCTCAAAAAGAACACATTAAAGGCAGCAGAAATACCCAGTGATAATTTACTGGGTCAGGTACTGAAGGATGCAAGGTGAGAAGTCGAGCATGAACTCTACTTGAGTCCAACTAGTTTGAATAGCAGCAGATATTCAATCAACATTTCTGGGAGCACAGGGATGACCTTCTGAGTTTTGGGAGGATGAAGGATATCATCATAGAAATCGACCTCTGCAGAGCAGATTTATTACAGAGCTATGCCATAGCCAGAAACAGCAACCACACTCTTCAACCCACAATCCTGATCTCTGCTAACAAACATTTTATTTGCAATATACAAATAAAATTCAGAGGGTTCTACTCTTTCTTTTTCAGACTTACTTTTTACTCTTTCCTCAGTCTGATCTTCTGATTTCTTCAAGTCTTTTTGCACACAAACTCTGCTTTTGCTGTGACAGGAAATTTATGTTTCTAAGTTCACTTGGTTCTGAATTTGCGGGTTTTCTACACATTTCTAAAAGTCAGTTGTGCCCTATGGAACTGTAACCAGTTTGTCATATGACATATTTCTACAGGAATGATAAGTTTTGAAGCAAACATTGGCAAACAAAAGACCTCTGTTTCTTTTAACATCTTTGTAACAGCAACAGTTTTCCAGAAATGATAGTGAAGAAAAAAGTACAACTTACACCAAGCATAAGCACTGTTGCCCAATGCTTTCCTTGGAGATTAATAATTAAACTTAAATCTAGGTTACTAGAAATGCAATCATCAGAAAATATTAACCATATTAATCTCTGATTTTATTTAATGTGTTCCCTCTCCTCTTTCAACGGCTTAAAGGCAGATTCAAGTAACAAAAGCAGGTAAGGAAGAACTTTGAGAACTGACAAGTACAAGCTTTGACTCGGTGCCTGAAACCCCAGGAGATACTGCAGGCAACGCTGCTGATGCTTTATTTCCCAAATTTACCTCAAATACAATTGTATTGAAAGAAAAATACAAAACCAAACCAAACCAATGCAAAACTACCAACATATTCAGGACCAGCACAAGGGCAAAACAATGTGAATTCAGATCCCATATTCACATCCTAATTTTTTTTTTTCTCTGAATTAGGGAACATCCAGTGCAGCAGAACTCTAAGATCAACATATACTAATAATGGATGCAATTTTAAAAATGGGTTTCAGTTATGTATCCCTCGGAAGGGAGAACATGGCTTCATAGCCAGGAAAATGCAGATTACCCTTAAAACTGCAGCATGGTCACAGCAAGAGAAGTGCTGACCAAATACCCTCACACCCCATTGGCTGCTGATGCCAGAGGGGAAAGAGAAATTTCCCATCTGCCATATTTTAAGGATGAGGAAAGAAGGCAGATGGGCTCTGCGCCCAAGCTATCTTGATGAAGAACTTACTGCTGTGGGATTTTTGTACTGGAAAGGCTGATTACTGGAATTCTTGATTTGCCATTGGTAGATGCTGCTGAACATCTTAAAAAATCTGGGCTGAAACTGGGAATGGCAGAGGGAAACAATCTTCTGGAAGTGTTAACTGTTCTCAGTGAATGTGTTAGTGCATTGATTTTAAAGACAGATCTAGGAGGGAAGGTGAAGAGGAAAGTTGGTTGAAAGGGACAAAAGCTGCTAAGAGGGAAAGAAAGAAAAACCTGAACTAACCTGAGGCAAAAGTGGACCATTAACTCTTTTAAAATATTTTAAGAGGTCAGGTCTTAACAAGAGCACTCTGTTCAGCAGAAGTACCACCACCCTGAAACAGATGACCATCAGTGTGTTTTTTCCTGTTATTCATTAACTGTTTCACCTTGCTCTTCTCATCAAGTGGAGGATGCACTGACCATCCCAGCCCTGGCTATTCCCAGCTGGATGGTTGCACTCTGCAGGCCAGTGGCAGCTGCAGTGACAGTGCAGAATACACAGCCTGGGGCTCCTCTCCCTGCCAGGACCTGCCAGCACATCTCCTGCCCCTGTGCAGACCCTCCTGTTGGAAGGGATTAGCTCAGTACCAACCCCTTTTCCCAATGGATCCTTGGCCTCATTCCAGAGAACAGCAGGGGCTCTTCTCACACCACGGTGCCCTGAGGTCCTGGCAGAAGCTGCTTCTCAAATCCCTCTTCCCTGACACATTTCTCATTCCCTGGATTGAGAACTACTCCTTCAGGCTGTTCATGCTTTTCTTTAACTCACAGCTCTTCCCTGCAACATGTGACTTTGATGCAAAGGCATCATTTTTCCTACCTGAGATTTTGGGATTACCCTTAGCCACTTTGGAAAATCCAGTACAATGCAAGATTACTGCCACATTTCCAAGACTCTGAGACCCAAAGAAGGAAGTGGTGGGTTTTATTATTCTTTCCTGATTAACCTGAAAATTCTGTGAATTACATTATTACCCAACTAAACCACATCTATACAATATCCAATGCACTAAGCAGGAGGGATGGATGTGCAATACTCATTAAAAATGTCTGTGCTCCAACAAACCCGATGGCTGCTGGAACAGCTCAGCTCAGGTGGATCTGATATCTCCCTGCTTTGTACTCTGAGACAGAAAAAACACCTCCCAGCCAGCTGGAAATTCTCATGGATTCTGTAGAAAACCATTTCACTGAACTTTCACTTTTCTATCAGAGCTTTTCCTTGATTACTTTATTATTCTTTTTACCCTGAAAACTATTGATTTAGCACCTTTTTTTTTTTTTTTTTTTTTTTTTTTTTTTTGCATGGAACTTGACTAAATAAAGTAATTTCTCATTCCACTTTTCCACTTTACCTAAGAAAAGGAAATGCAAATCTTTTTTACAGCAGAATTGTCATTTCTGGTTCCTCATAGCAATGTCAGATTCAACAAGTGGGGAAAACCCTGAGACTATGTAAAACTTACCTGCCTGCAAAGATCAGAGAAATCATGCCAGTGGTCAGTTCTGATGGCCACAAAGATAAGTTGTGCACAGGCTTTTTTCCCCTAATGCTTATCTGTCACACAAAGATCTAAATGTACATGTACATGTAAATGTACAAACAAGTTGAGTTACATTTCTGTTTGGAGTGCCCTTGACCCTGCATCCTTCTGCCTACTGCTCAGTAAATCTTTCTGACAGAGCTGGCCTTCAGATGTCCAGCAGATCCTCTTTGTCCTATTGCCATTCATGCCTCAGGAACTGAGGTGTAGAAGGTAACCCATAATTTTGTGCAGAGAGCTCTGTCTTCAAAACTACAGAACCTGAAGAAGAAAATTCAACAGCAGGAAAGCTTCAAAAGTTTGTGTTTTTTTAATTATTCATGAAAGGCTGCTAATCCTATGAGAGTGGCTGCTACCAAAGCTGACTGTTGTGCAGGAACAGCTACTGCATTTCTACAATGGCAGGAAGTGTTTGGCTGAACCCATCTCCTTCATCCAGCAAAGGAAGCTGAAGTTGGCACGGCCCACTGCTACAGAGCTGTCCCTTGCCTTGAGCTTCTCTGTATCTTTTTGGAAAAAGCAGAGTTGATTATGAGGATTTAAAGAGCCATATGAGTCTTTCTTGATATTTCCCTTGAAGCCCAGAGACCAAAAGCAGTTTCTTGAAGATCCTTTTCTCATTTTCTGTAAAAAGACTCTGGAAAGGGCACAGCATTCCATACCATTAAGCAATGACAGATTTCGGTTTCTGGTAATCTGTGAGAAAGTTCTTATATACCTTTATCCCTAATTAACTACTGTAACTACTGAGATGGCTCAGCCACTGCACAAGGGCAGAGGTTCCAGTGAATTGACAAGGAGGTAACCTCTCACCTCAGCTAGAAAATTATCTCTGACCTTGGTTCTGCAAAATGCTGAACAACTCTCTTAGATTCTGCTGGAGCAGAACAATCAGAGCCAAAGCAGGACAGATTTGGCCCAGGATGTGTCTTGGTCCTACTTTACACATTGAGAAATCAAATCACAATCACAGTTTGCCAGTGGCTGACAAACATTCAAAATCCATGTTAAAAGTAGGAATAACCACTAGCCCTTCATTACCAGGGTCTGCTCCAGGCTACCAAACCACAGCTATTATATGGTTTAAGTGAACAGGATCCCTTTCCCAGCTTGTCAGTAAGAGATCCTAATATTCTGCTAATGAGCCTCCTTCCTTGTGGGGTCAGACAAGCCAGTTGTGTGTGCCCTGCAGAGCATAGAACACAGACAACCACTGAAAAATACAATTAGTTTAGGGGAATCAAGTTCATAACAAATTTGTGGAAGGATTTTTTTTCTTCACTTTGTTCTGTTCCAGAAAGCAATTACATGACAAGGGTCATTATCCTGAAATGGCAGGGGAGAAATCCGACAAACAAGAATCTACTTGCAAAACAACTGCTCCCACCCTGACTGTGGGAATGCACTGGGGCTACCCAGAACTATTCCAGGTTAGCCCTGACTTGGCACAAAAGTAAAACACCACACACAGCTTTAGCTGTTGCAGAACTGAGATCCCATCTCTGACTTTCTATACTTTCATTGGTTTCCTCATCATTTCAGCCCAGTTTGCTCTGGGTGATGGACATCCCATCTACTGCTAAGCTGTGGGAATCAGTGTTTTGGAATCTCTTTTTATCCAAGGCAAACTTTCCAGGGTGATGCTGCTGACACAGTATTTAGTTTGTTGTTTTGGAGTGCTTGCTCTTTGTTTATTTTGAGTGATATGAGGAAGAATAGCAAGAAGGGTTTACTTTTATGGCATGGGAAGACACTCCTGGCATTCCAAAGGGAAGGATTGAAGAGGAGATCTAGGACTCCACTGAGCACTTTGTCCACACTGAGCTCACAGAGTTTGGGAAGGAGAGAGGGGATCGTGGCAGGACCTGCAAGGTGGTCCCTGTTGGCTTCCAACTGGAGGAGGGGAGCTTGCTGAGTCTGTTGGGTTTGTGTTGGCAGAGGGCTCTGTGGCACATCCTCTCCCCCAAGTCTCAGGGGAATCATTAGGAGTTCTCAGTGCCACTGCAGCAAGACAGAGCTTTTCTGTGGTGAGTCTTTGCTGTCTCGCTGCCTCCTTCTCCATTTACATCTGCACAAAAAGATATTCCTATTCCCCCTGACAGGCAGAAAGAATTGCATAAGGTTAAAGCCAGCCACTGATTAAAGTGACAGTTAAGGAAAGTAATCTATTAGGTTTGGTTTGGTTTGGTTTCTTTTCTTCTCCCAGAATTATGAGTTTTATCTTAAAATAACTTGAAAATTTTTGGTTTTCCTCAATCTTCCAATGGAACTTGAATTTTCTTAGATCTACTACATCAGACAAGGAAACCTTCTACTGTCATTGGCTTTTAATCCTTTCATGTCCTTAAAGAGGCTGCCCCAATGCCTTCTAAAGGCAGACAGCAGCTCTCTGAAGCACAAAGCTGAAAGGTGTGTAGGCATTTCTGCAGCTTACTTCAAGAAAATTCCTAAATCTTTAGGGAATCAGTATTTGCTGTCACTCTTCTGGTCCTGTAACTGCATCAATGTGTGCAGACTCTTGACTCCCAAACCTTAATGAAGTGCAAAAACATTTTCTGAGACTGAATGCAAGATCGGGAATGTTGAGGAATTCCATTCAAACAAATGGAATCATGTAAAACACGAGTAATACAGAAAATGCAGATTTGTCTAAGTTTTCTGCTTTTCATATTGAAGAGACTGTATGATCAGGCAGAAATAGATAATTGTTTCTAATTATAATTTGTGCCGAAGGCCTGATGGAATGGATGGCTAAGAACACTTTGTAGGTATGACTACATTTCTCTACTTTGGAAGATAATAGAGATCCACAGAAGACAAACAATGTAAACTACAGCTAATCTTGAAATACATTTAAAATATATTTTACCAATAATATATCAGAACATCTCCAGAATTTTTCTCCTTGTACAAAACCAGGGCTTGTTACCAAAAGTAGAAACAATAGAGCAATAAAGGGGAAAATTTCAGTAAATTAATTCCTGTGTGTGATAACCTCAAAATGAGCCAGCTTCCTTGAGTGCAATGAAAAGAGTAGAGTCCAAATACTGAAAAGTTTTAAGTGGGATGAAAGGCAAAGCACTGGATTTGTCTGTACTGACATCACCAATGTATTTATGTTCAAACAAGTTGATCACATAATCAAGACAGCTCAGAACTGAATGCAAACAGCTTCCCCCAACACTTTTCCCTGCCCATGCAGTGGCTTTGTGCAGTTTGCCCTGTGCCACCATGGCTGCAGAAAACAACAAAACAATCGCAGCCTCAGCAATATCACAGAGCTCTTGATATGTAAGCACTGGCCAGTGCCAGGGGTGCAGATGCACGTCCTGTCTGTTGTACACACACACCTCACAGCACTCACCGGCCACCAAACCATGCTCCGTCCAGCCAGGAAAAACCCACCCACTGTGCCTCTGTTGGTGGAGTACATAGCCTGGAACAAAGGGAAAAAGAAAGTTTTAATCTCATTTCAAGCGTAGTAGCCAAGCTATACACAGGCTGACAACAAACAGGGGTAATAAAATACACGGGCAGGTGAAAGTGAAAGAAACAGAGTCACTAAAAGGGAGATTTTCTTATGATGAAGAAAATAATAAAATGGAGCAATGATTCTTTTATCTAGGTCTACGTTAGATATTCAGTCTTCATTGTTTCACCTTTCATTATAGTGTGAAACACTAATTTAACCAAGAAAAATTATCACTCAAGTAAAAGCTCACATGAATTTTTCATTGGGGTGTAAAGCCTTTGATTTCAGGCATCAAAACAGACTATAGTCTGGTGCAAGTTTATTAAATGGAAAGCATGCAGCTTTTTTACTCAATACTATCCTGCCCCTACAGGTATCTGTTTTCTTGTGATATCAGCATTGTGCCTGATTCCCTCTGAAGTTGCAAAAGAAGAAGCCAGCTAAAATTTCCTTTTCACAAACGCATGTTGTCTTTACCAAGGGATGGGCTTTAGAGGGAAACTTCCTCCAATTTTTGTTAATGACCCTGAGCCATTATTTACTGGATTGCCATTGTCTTCTCTATGGACATTGAACAGGTAAATAAAGAAAGAAGACCTGGGAATATTAGCCATATATTTCCTTCTGATGCAGAAGAAAGGAAGTAAATATGATGGATTTACATTTAACTACACACAGCAGCTGAGTAAGTATTTGTCCAATAACGATGGCATCATGGCTGGAAAGAAACGGTTCCAGGAATTAACTCAGCACACAATGGCCTGAGAGGCCAGAGATCAGCCCTTTATTGTCAGAGATCTTTAACATAAAGTTCAACTGCAGCAACAGCCTCATGGCAAAGACCCAGCTCCTTCCTGACAGACAGCAAGGGGTTCTGGTGGGCTGGGGCTTCAGATTTTTGGCTACATTTTGGCCTCTACTCCTATGCTGAAGAAGCGAAGAAAAGGTTGTGTCCACTTTGTTCAAACTCCAAATTTTTGGTGCCCTTCAATGTATTGCCAGGTTGTTAGAAAGGGAATTTTGTTCTGCAGCTGACTTTTCTGCATTGTGAAATGTTCCAGGGATGCTCCTGAAAAGCAGAGGATTCCTGAGGGGCAATCCCTCCTCTCTGCTTGTTAATGGTCAGGTGTTCAGGTGACCAGGAGGGCTTGCCCCAGGGAAACCCGAGCTCAGTGACATTCCCCTGTTCACACCATCGGCCCATTCTCTCAAACACCTCAGCTCGGAGGTCCCAGCGCTGGGCTGGGAGCTGCCTTTTTCCCCTGGTGCTTTGTTTCCCTGGGCTCCGGGCCCCCGGGGCAGAGCTGCCGGGCGAGAGCAGAGGCACCGCGGGCTCAGCCCGGAGCACGAGGCGCTGCCAGCACCTGCGGGCCAGGAGGTGTTCCTGTTACAGCTGCCCTGTGCCCTGCGTCCGAGAAACAGCCCCGGCCACGCTGCCCTCGAACGGCACCCGCAGCCTCGGCCGAGTCACCGTCACCGTCCCTCTCACCGTCCCTCTCACCGTCCCTCTCACTGTCCCTCTCACGGTCCCTGTCACTCTCCCTGTCACCGTCCCTCTCACCGGCCCTCTCACTGTCCCTCTCACCGTCCCTCTCACTGTCCCTGTCACTGTCCCTCTCACCGTCCCTCTCCCCGTCCCTCTCACCGTCCCAGTGGCGGCGCTGCCACAACGCCACCCCATCCCCGCCGCACACGGCGTCCTCTCCCTTCCCACCCCTGCAACTCCCCCTCCCCACTACTTCCCATGGCATCACCTCACACCACCAATTCTCCCTGCAGTCCCAGTGCTCCGTGGCCAAATCCCACCTCTCAGGTCCAGCCTGTTTCTAAGAGGGGCCCTGGCAGATCTTTACTGATCACACCTCTCAGCTCCATCCCATGCCAACCTCATCACTCCACCTTTTCCACTGAATCCATTCATCCGCCCAAAGGGATCCCTCCCCAGGTTACCATCCCCTCCACCATAAATAAGTGCCCACATTTTGCCCACCATGCACTTGTTAACTATCTCAATTAAGCATCAAAATCTTTATCTAATTACACATTCTTACTTACTAAGCTATTTTGCCAAGACTCCATAATCCACCTGCTCATTAAGTAAAACAAAATAAAATTCCAACATACCCATAGTCCCACTGCCAGAACTACCAAAAAGTAGAGGACAATAACAGAGATGTCCGCAGGATTGTTGATCCTTATGGTGGATTCCATCGTGGCTGCTTCTCTGGCTTTCTTCTTCTTTCTCTCCTTATGTGCTTCTTGCAGAGTTCAGGTTAATGATAAACTGCTGTCATCCCCTACGTCTTATATAATATATAACTTCAGATTCACTTGTCTCCCATGGGACACAAGTTGAAGCTGCTGCTTTTCTTTGGACAACAACTCTTTCCCAAAGTGTGCTCCTCTGTTACAGGTGCTGCAGATTTCAGAGTTCAGTGTCCCTGCCAAAGGTGCTCGGGGTTTTAACATCTACGAACAGATGTCTGAGAAGGAATGACACAGAAAGGAGTGGCTTGGCTGCAATAAACCTGCATATTTACCTCACTGTGGGTGAATACTTTTTTTTTTTTTAAGTGGTTGTACCTGTAAATCTAGTCATGGAAGATGTCGTTCTTTTAGTTGATGATGGTAAGTAATTATCTGTGAGGAGTGACTTGACACCTGGGGAAAACCCAGGGGTCCAGGATCTGGGACACCCTCTGTGTCATCTCTCAACTCAGCAGCATTACTCAATGGAGAAACAGTCCTGTGTTTGTGGGAAGGAGAAAACGTGAATCTGCTTCCATCTCTCACATGGATACAAGTAAAGATGCATGTAAACACAAGTCCTGGATCCAGGAGCTCACCGAGCTGAATTTCAGGCTGTTTAGACCATGGTTGGTGTTGGTTCTCTCTATTGTAGCTAATCAGCTTCACATTTGAGTAGGCTCAAAGTTCATCAGAGCTTGGGTCTGCTCTCCCTTTATTTGCTCCTCTGACTTCAGAATTAAGCTAAGCAAAGCAATTGGTCACAAAGATGTGGAACACGCTGGTTTTAGACAGATCCTCACAGCTCTGAGTAAGGAAGCTTCCCCAAATGATGCCCACAATCCTTTGTTTGAGCTAGAAGAGGTCAGAGAAATCCAGAGTATTTAGAACAATAGAGCCAGGTGCCAGGCACATTTCTGGGCTCTGAGGATATCTGAGAGTCCCATTCCTTGCTTGATATTAGGGAATCATTATTCATTTACAGCCTTTTGGGTATAAAACATGGCCCTGAAGTTACACTGAGCAGAACAAGCAGTGCAGGACAGGGGAAGCACAGCAAGTCTGACTGATCTTGCAGGTGTTATTTCCTCAGAGATGAAAGCGAGGGCTGGCACTTTGTTCATTGGCAACGATTTTTTCCTAGGTAAACTACCCTGTGGTAACTGGGGCTAATAAAAAGCAGCAAAGAAGCTATAATACAATGGGATTACTTATAAGAAAAAAATTGAAATCTCTGTATTGTTTGAACACCTATACTCTTTTATAAGAGTGCTACCCTCTGAAAGTTTAGGCATCTCTCCCAAACACATTCTTCAGTTTGTCCTACATGACTGTGAAATGTTAGCTTTAAATCCACAGAGAAAAAATTAACCCTGGAAGCTGCTGAGCATCCAAAATTCCCATTAGTTTTGACCTTCCCTGCTGTGTATTTCAGTGGAAAATAAAAGACTTATTTACTAACCTCAATTATCAGGAAACAGTTTGTCTAAGATAGGCTGCAGATGGCACTTCTTTACAGAGAATGACACATATTCCTCTGGGTCCTTGCAACTAACAAAAAGCTTGGTTTTCATGAATTTCATTTCTGTGTCAGTCTACAGAGGCAAGCAAAATAAAACATTAGTCAGGAACTGATCTACACGAATGTTCCTTGTATTCTCACCCAGGCCTCTGCAGAAGAGAGCTCAGAGGCTGAACATTCCTGTAGCCTCTGTCCACAGCTCCCAGTGTGACCACACCAACAAAATTCCAAGGTTTGAAACACTAATGGAGAATCAACATCTAAAAAATAGTACTTACACAATTCCTATCGTTATGAACAGTGGAAACAAACTTAATTGTTTCTTTTTTTAATTTCTGTAGGCCACAAACAGAAACCAACCAGAATCCAACATCATCTACAAGACTGTCAGAAGGGGAGGCAGCTTTGTCAAAGCTCTGAATATCTCATGTCCACATCCCCATATCTGCAGCCCAAAGAGAAACCCGAGCACTGTAGGTTGTTGGTGTACCCAATGATTCACTGCATGAATTCAGTGCATAGAAAAGGTCTCTGAAAGGTCAGGCAGGTTTTCAGATTGGAAATAGGCTAAATCTTTCTTTGTGTTAAAGCTTTCAAAGATAAGCCTGAGTAAATCTCCTGATGTGATGAGTGAACACCACATCAGAGCACAACAGTAATTTCTTTTCCTCACACTCAGCTAGCAATGTGCTTCACTGGGTCTCTCATCATCCTGGAGGGTCTCTTCAAGCAGGTTTAGGGTTCCAATACTAGACAAATTGACAAATAATTTGATATACTGAGGGTATTTCTCCACTCTTTCCTGTGAGCCAGGGCAATTTATTGAAGTAAGAGAGATTTTAACAGGAGTGAGAAAACCAAATAATTTAAGGAACATAAAACAGTGCCTCTGATCCATGGCTATAATGGTTGCTCCCCTCTGGATCGAGCCTGATGACATTTAGCTTATCATGAATATGTCTGTTCATACCTGATAGACAAAACAGAGGATGGAGGAGAGGGCAGTCAGCTGCAGACCAGAGAGGAGCTGGTTCAAATTCCCACCTCAGGTTGGTGATGGAGACCAAACAGTATAAATGTCACGGATCTGCATTCCCAACTGGCCAACCACAAACTGTCTGATGGGGCACAGGGCAGCTCATGAGTGCTGGGGAAGCTGCAATTGCTGTGTTGTCCTCAGAAAATGGAACTGTAGCACAGAAAACTTGAGAGTCACTGCCACTTAGCCAAGTCTCTTGCAAACTTTGCATGGTAAAGCAAATAAACTACAAACAAAGAGAAAGATGCATCAGCATGCAAAGTACCTCCCATGGAGGAACTCCTCTAATCCTTTCCCTGGCATTCCTCCACATCTCTTGATAAAGCAAGCAGATTTCTTTGGGGATGCCCTTCAGAAATTCTAACTTATGCAGTATCCTTTGTAGAAGTAATTAAGGACAAAAACAGACAAAAATTTGCAGTTATTTTATTTGCAGAAGGCCATAAACTTTGTTAGTAAATTCTCTACCCTCATTTGATGGTTTCCTAGTCATGCAGAATTAACTTGGAAAAGAGCTCATATTTTCAAGTGGACAAAACATAAATTCAAAGGCTCTCAGCACAGCTTTCCTAAAATGGTTCTAAAATTAGAGGGTGTCAGTTAGAGGTTTAACACCTTTGTTTGATGCTAAAGTCCTTTTTCTCTTTCTGCAATCTTGATTAACAGAGCAAAACCTGGTTCTAATTAGAAGAATTAGTCACAGGATGACAAGAATGTGGGAAACTCAAATGTGTAATCATTTGAAGAGGAATTACTAAAAGGAAAAAAGATCTGAAGTCCAGTAGGAATGGTGTAGATAGAAAAAAAAGTCAGTAGAAAAACAGGTGCTTTCCTAAAGAGTTATCAGAAAAAAGCAAGGTCATTCTATTCTTATTCACTGAGAGGATCAGATTAAGAAACATGGACAAAACCACGTATTTATCAAGAGACAAAATAGATAACAAAAATGAACTCTTTCAAGACTAATTTTCTGATTAGTATCTCTACAGAGGAGAAATATCAGAAGACAAAAAAATAGGTCTATATGCAGATAGACCAACAGAAATAAAGCAAGAAAATATATTCATTTCTTCAGCAACAGATTAAATGATCTTTGTGTGATCACTAAGTACACTGAGCCCTGCAGTATCTCTGCATTGCCAATCTTATAAAAACAACAGTCTCAGAGCTGTACTCTTCCTACAGGACAGGCCAAGACAGCAAAAAAATTAATTTATTTTTGGTTTACTAGTGTTTTATTAATTCTTGTATTTCAGGAGGTTAATGGGGGAGGACTAATGGCAAGAGATGGGTTTGAAATTTCCACTAGGACTAATAAAGTTGTACAACAGATTAAAAATTATTCCCTAAAGCCAATGCTGGCTGTCACCAGATTTAGCCACCTGATAGCAGGGCAGATTATTCCCCAGAAGCAACTTCTCAACTGAGTGGCATTCTCATTAAAACAGAAGTATTATTAATATTATTATTATTATCTCATAAATAATAGACTAAATAACACAGGACATTATTCATTATCCTCATGATCTAATCCATTATATCTTGAAATTATTAGAGTCTTGCTAACCTTTCTTGGGATTTCCCCCCTTCCCTTGGAACAACGTATCCAGAAAAACATTTTTTAGAGATGGATACATGCTGGCCTGCCACTTCTACTGTTGCTAAACCTAAATAACAGAAGGAATTATGCAAAGGAGCTGCATAATCAGCATCCCAACTCTCGCAAGTATTTTTAACACTCATGTTTCAGAAATGCTTTAGGGAAAACAGTGTCTCCACTGCATAAAATACAGGAGAGAAATGAACAGGAGCTGAGCTGCTGATGCCCCTTCCACTGAAATAATTCTCCACTTTTCCAGGTGACCCAATGAAAGCTTTAGTTGCCGTTCTCGATTTTCTCAAAACCAATATAATTTCTCTTGAATAGACAGTCTCAGCCTTTGTGGGTATGTTTTGATTGCCCTACAGCAATAAACAGCAACAAATATATTATTATTTATTGTATCTGACAGGTTAATTTGATTTTAAAAATCTAACTGAAGGGGGAGAGAGATCATAATCTACTAATGTCATAGCCTAATATAAATGTCCAATTTGTTCCACAGGGTCCCAGGGGCTCTTCAGTTAAAAGTGTTTGTAAAGTGTTTGGTTGTGAAATTAATGGGGGCAAAATTTTAATAATACTGTACAAAATATATATGGAGCTTCTTGAAAATGAGAGAGAGCAGAAAACATTGTTGGAGAGAACCTGGGGAAGTATTCCTTAAGGAATCTCTGGTCAGGATAAAAGTGAGAAGATTTGTCTGCAAACAAATCCCTACTAGGGGGAAGGAAAAGCTAACAAACCAATAAAAAAAATCCAACCAACAACAAAACAGATTATACACAGATTACAGTTGGAAAAAGAAAGGAGAGAAATTGCTATAATGAAGAATGTGAAAAATACACTGACATCAGAAAACAAAAAATATCAATAAATTACCAGATACATTTCTGCAGATCCTCCCCCAAAATAAGTGTGATGCAGTCTTTGGATAGAATTTAATGTTATTTTGTAGAAAGAAGAACACTTCTAAAAAGATTTATAGTTCATGGACCTCAGAGATCAATTGTTTTCTCCATTAAATCTATGTTATTTCAGTCTTTGTGTGCATTTAGGTGAGGATTTCTCCACGTGTATCAAAACACCAGGACACGATGAGAGGTGACCCATTGATGGGTGTGGATGTTTCCGGGATTTTGGCTGAGGCACAAGTTGGTTGCTTGCATTTTTAGATGAATGTTTCCCGCCAGCAGCACATCAAAAACCCCGCTTGCTCTTCCGAGGCGCTGTGAGATTTCCTCACATTGTGATGTAAGGAGCTACGCCGAGACAGACAAACTGTTAATTAAATATAATAGTCTCTTTACAGGAAGGAAACTCTTCAAAATATCTGTAGCTCGTGCTGAGGCAGATCAGCTCCCCAGTTTTGGCACAGCTGAACCGTGCAGGAGCCAGGTCGCTGATGTTGCAGACGTCACGTTTCAAACCGTGCCCAGAGCGCTGTTAATTTGCAGCGGCGCTCAAAGCAGAGGCAGCAAAGGACCATCAGCATTCCCAAAGCCAGAGCCACCTGCCCCTTTGTGCCAGCAGCACAGAGGCTGATTATGCCTAAGAATGCACCACTCAGGCACAAGGAGAAAATATTCAGGAATACACTGGCTTCAAAAGCCGTATCTTTGCTGTTATCTGTGAGCTGCAAACGGCAGAAAGCCCGACTGACTGGATGAGCAGGTATTCCCCAAACTGCTACAGAACCAAGGGAATACAGGGGGTGACAGTGGGACTCAGTTACGGATCTTCTCCACCAGAAGAAATGTTCTTCAGGAAGGAAACATCCTGGAGCAGTTTTGTGCATTCCTGCCATCCCAGGATTACCATAAAGCAACTAAAAATTCTGCACTGTATCCTTTTTTCTTTCTCTTCAATGGTGTCAGGCTCTTGCTCCAAGATTTGATACAAAATTATCATTTCTACCCAAACCAGTCATTACAGTAATATTTTTCATCCATCCAATCCATGGTACAATGTGTAGCTACAGCCTAGAATCACATTTACTATCATACACCAAATTATTCAGCTCTACAGTGTTAAATGGAAACAATGACACATCCACATTTAGGGTAATTATACCAATACCAAAGGAAAAAAGAGAAATCTCTGGAATGCTTTTCCATTTTCCCTTGCTCCCCTCCTCCAAAAAACCCTCATAAAAGTCATCTTGGTTTTATGGGGACTCCTCATCCCCAGTTTACTTCTTTAAAGCCAGAGAAGGATACTATTAGCAATTAGGAGTGGGAAATCAATAAGAGCCTAATAAAGAACAGTTTTAGCAGCAGGACATAACAACTTCACCTATTTTTCAAGTAATACTGCTGAAAGGAAAAGCTCCTGTGGGTTTGGATAGCTCTGACAGCCTGTTTAGCTGCCAAGAAGTTCAGTGCCCAGCAGGATCTGTGATGGAGCCACAGAACAGTCATAACTACATCCAGTTTGGTCAGCAGCTACACTTGTTCTATTTGTGGTACCTACAGTAATAATTCCTATTCTTTTCCTCATATACCAGGACAGCATGTAAAATCCATACATGGATCTATGAGAAACAAGCATCATGGAATAAAGCTTTAGACAGCCTAGATCATACTGCAGATTGGGAGGGTGAACAGGGTGGTAGCTGGACAGGAAGATTAGCACTAATGACAGGTTCTCTGTACCTGCTTGCAGAGGGAGAAGGTGGAGAGTTTTGAAAAGCCTTGTGCTTTCACAACCCTGCAGGTGTGGAACTGGGGTGATTCAGATGCAGTTGCACTGTGTTTAAGAAGGGTGTGTAAAATTTGGAACATTCTTTCCAGCATCAGTTAAGAAGTTTCACATCATCAGGACATTGCTTATTGGAAACGGTGTTGAGGACTGCAAGACTGACCTGTGCAGATCAGGGGGAGGACTGAAGTCACCCCAGGTAAGAATGTAGCTTCCAACACCATCCAGACAGATCACGTGCAGAGGGAACACATCCCACTGGAATACAAGCTCACAATCTGCTCTGAGAGATCGGTCCCAGAAGAGCAAAAATCTCTTCTAACTCCTCAGATGTCAGTGAAGCTCATGCAAAAAAAGAGTGAATGTTTAGGGAGCATCATGCAAAGATCACAGATAGAATGGGAGATGCACATTCCAGAACGCTCTGGGTGTAGCCCAGAGGGACTGTTAAGAGTCTGAGTTTCCATTTGTGCTTGCAGATAAAATTTTATTTGAATACTTCACAAAGCAGGCAAATCACACATTTATTTTTAAAAAAATAATTTGATGACAATACCAATGAGGCCCTGTCAGTTGTCAGAGGAATAGCACATGTTTTTGCTGAAAAACTGTATATTTGTAACTTGTTGGAATTTTTTCCACATCCTGAAACATTCATTTTTACTCTATATTGCCACTTTGAAAAATTCTAAGAGATTTCCTATTTATCAGTAATAGGAGTATCTATAAGAAAGCTGAGTATCCAAATTAGGAAACACACAAAAAGTTATTTTTACATGTTCATACATTAGAAATGACCTCACATGACTGAAATAGTATTTAAATTGTACTTTCTCCAAGGAGATAACAAGGGGTAGAGAATAGTAATCATTGTTGTACAATCACAGGACACCGAAGTGATTTAGAGTGGCTATTATTTTACTACTTGTTAATGGTTCCTTAAGTGTCCAGAACAACTGGCAGTAAGAGAAAGGAGACTCACTTTACCATGTAAGACTTTTCATCATATTTAGATGCTTCAGTGAATTCAACATGGCCTCAGGCCATGTCAGAGCCAAGGTGAACTTTATGAGCAAATCACTGTTCAATAACATCCATCAAGACAAACTTGTTCAACATTTTGGGGACAGGAGGGGAGACCTTCACTGTCTGAGGTAACAGCAGTAAAGGTAACTCCCTACAGCTACACAAAGGAAGCCTGCTATTCATATTTGTGCATCCATAACCTCGGGCCAAGAAATTCCCACATGGCTGGGGTCACCTCCCACATTTTGGAGGCAGATTTTAAGTCCCAAACTGCTTGAAAAGAGTGCAGTGCAGGCCCAGGTGTCAAGGCTTCCCTTTTCACTGCTTAGTCCCTGCTCCGTGCTGATTGCTGCTTTGCCAAATAAGCATTGCAGTCCCCACCAATAACAGAAATGTTGTCTCTCCCAGTCTCAGGATGCTTTTTGCCACAGCCTGGCATGTTGTGTTGGAATGGGAGATCACAAATGGAACAGTATCCAGGCTCTCATCAAGCTCAAGAGTCCTAACAGTAGCTCAGTGTTTTTCCTGACATTGAACCTGCAAAAAGCTGATATCAAAGAACAAACTTCTCCACAAACTTCTGCATTATACAATTGTCCTGATTTCCTGCTTTGAAGAGGAAAACACATGGATATCAGGACACAGATCATTTGAGGACATCTTTTTGTACACTGTGCTAGCAGCAGGCACAAACCCTGCAATGGCAACAGCTCTGTGAGGGCTGAGGCAGCAGGGGCTGCAGTGGCAGAGCACAGGGAGCAGGCAGGGCATGGAGCCCTGCTCGTACTCATGGGGCAGCACCTGGGACGCTGTGTCCCACCTTGGGCTTTTTGTCACCAAAGTCATACTGATCAACTGTAGAGAGCTCAGGGAAGGGTCACTAAATAGTGAAGGGCCTGCACGACACAGCATATGAGGAGAGGCTGAGGGACTGAGTGTGTTTAGCCTCAAGAAGAAAAGGTTCGGGAGAGGAATCCAACTGTCACAATTAAATATTTGAAGGGCAATTACATGTAAGAGACACTTCTTAGAGGTAACAGTGCAAGGGCAAGAAGCAATGGTCACAGATTGGGGCAGGAGAAATCATGAGTGGATATTGAGGGGAAAAAATTCAGTGTAAGTGCTCAAGTCCTGAAATAGGTTGCCTGGAAAGAAAGAAATCTCTGTTTCTGGAGGTTTTCAAAATCTGATTGGACAAGGCCCCGAGCAATCGATCTGGCTTTGAAGGTAGCCCTGCCCTTCATGGTCTCTGGAGGCCCACTTCAAACTAAATTATGTTATCTGGAGATCTCTGACACGTTTCCTTTTCTTTCAGTCTACCCTGCTGCACAAGGCTGTTTGACAAGCTCATCTCTGCACTCAGGTCTGCTGTCACAGGCTCACAAGTCAGAGTTTTGATGTGCATTCTCACAATTACGGCACTGAAAAAATCAATAGTGTCATATCCTCATTTTTTACTAATCACTCACTGCCAAATCCTTGAGGCTCTTATCAGGCAAAGTCCCACAAAACCCTGGAGAAAGCAGAGTGTACCTCAGAGCCACACTGCATTGTGACTAATCTGAGCAGAAAGTGCGTGAGCTCACTGGAACCACACCAGGGCTCTGGGGGCAAAGTCTGGGATCTCCTAATCACCATTTGTTCAGTTCCTGCACAGATCTCTCCAGAGCTGCAGGAGAGGTGCCCAAATAAAGTCTGGGCAAAGCTGGCAATGGACTTCATCAACTGATGGTAACTGATTTATTATTACACTAAATCGTTGATGGATGACTTGGAGACTGAGGCTACATATCCCAGTGATTCATTAGCCTTATCCCATTACAGTAAATTCAGCACTTTTTTCAGACAGCAGGGTTAATTCTCCTCTCAAATACAGAAATGATGGTTCAAAATTGGTGGAATGGCTGAGAATAAATTGCAGTAATGACCCTGAGTACCCTTTGGCTTCTTGATCCCAAAGCTGAACACACATGACCACAAAGTGTCAACAATAACTCAGGCCAGCTTTGGGATTCTGACTGTGGTCCTGGACAGAACTTGGGAGTGTCAATTAACAGCTCAGACTAGGAAAAAGTTGAGCCACACTCATTTTACTTCTCATTCTTTTGCTAGAAATATTTCCTAGGATACAAGTACAGTGGAATTTTCGCACAGAGCACCTGTATGACCACAGTGGATTCTTCACAAGAAGTTTCGAAGTGCTTTGCAGTTTAAGTATGAAAAAAAAATTAATTCATCTAATTTAATTCCCAAAAACAGAAGGATGAAGAGGAAGAATACAGCTTCTAGATTTTAAGAACAAATTGAGAATGACCAAAACAAAAAAAAAATTAAAAATGCTATCTATAACCACAATTCACATTAAACTCATTGTGAGTTAGCTAATTATAACAGAATACACATAATAAATCCAGAGAAGTAAAAATTAAAATTAGATTTAAAATCTGAAACCAAGAGAAAATAGTTCATTTTTTCCTTTCCCATTCCTAATTTTTATTTTCCTATTCCGAATAGTCCTGTCTGAAAATGCAGGCCTGATCTCTCCCTGCTCAGCAAAGACTTGTCTCTAGTGTGATTGATAATGTGCAGTAACCAGACTGGGATAAACAGGTGCTCAGTGGCTTATGAACACAAGAGATGAAAACACAGCCAGTCCTGCCCCCTCCTCACTCCGACCGTACTTCGAGCTCAGTGAATTGCAATTCCTCGTTTCCCTCTGCATTCCCAGTTATGCCATATCCATTAGCTGGAGACTGCAAGGCTGTTTCATGGAGGTTTCATGGCACTAATGGAGAAAGTAGATGTTAATAGCTAAAATTTTGTTTTTATGAATTATGTTCCTAGGGCTTAATGGCTTATGTTCCTTTGGCAACAAACACATCATGTGCTTTTTAATAAGGTTTGTACATGAGCTGTGTACAGGACCATGTCAGAGATTCCTGCTGATAAGGTTTCTAAAACATTATGAATTCAGAAGAGTGGATCTACCCTTTGACAAAGCAAGGACCACACTGGCAGAAAAGCAAGAGCTTTCCCTAGTCTTTATAAAAGTGCTCCAACTGCAGGTTCCTGCTTTTATTATCTAAGTCCTTATTTACGCAAAGACCATCTTTACTTATTTTACATTAGTAAATTTCATTAACTCCCTAGTTATACATTTAAACATTCGACAATTTAAAAAAAAACAAACCAGAATGGTATTCCAGGAATTAAACTTGTCTAGTAAGGCTGCACTGTGGTTTATCCTGAAGAAACCCTGGAGAAAAAACAAGTTACTTATTTTATTTCATGTTTTTCTAAGGAACAACTTGTTAAAGGAAATAGACTGCAGTCTATGACAGAACTTCAACATGCCTTGTGATCTACAAGAGGGTACCCCATATCCAAGAAAAGAAATCCTAAATTACACAAACTGTACTGATGAAAAAACAGACTTGTGCTGAATATGCACAGGCACAGCTAATTCCTGTGGCTGAAGTCAGCAGAGATCATCACAGTGCCACTCTTAAGCACCTCCAACATTCTGTTTCACAACTATTAAAGCTCCATATACAAGTCTGGAAAGATTTAGTGATAGGAGATGAAGAATTTTTTTTGGTATCCTGTCTATGGAAACAAGTAACATACTCAACACCACATAAATCTTGGCTGCCTCCAACCTTCCTAACACTATGAAAACAGCAAAGGTAAAAGGGGTGGAACATTGAACCGCTAACACAAAGTACCAGGTAATTAACTCGTTTATATTCTTAGTCTGTCGTTCACATAGTAGCTGATGCAAGTAGCCAAGGGTACAAGCATGTGATCCATAAGCACCTTAAAACATTTACTAACCAGTAATCCATGCTGTGCTCCGAGTTTAGGGAGGCTGACATCCATTGGCACCAGAACCAAAAACATGAGGAAAGTTACAATCAGCACTCATCTGTTTGGCTTATTTATTAAAGCAATCAGAAGCTTAGAAAGAAACAATTCCAAACATGGAAAAGGAGTGTTCTATTGTTGCATCTGAACCAACAAACACAATGAAAGGATTATTAAACATGTGGAAACAAGATCTAATGGATAGGGAGGAAAAAAGATGGTGGAAGGAGCACCACAATTTACAATGGCCCAATTAGTATGAGAGACATCTTGCAAATCAGACTGAAGAGAATTTATATTAATAGATAAGGTGTGCACTGAACCAGTAGTACAGGTGGCACAGGGAAGGAAAGAAGACACAAAACTGTTACATCAGGCAAGCTTGGGTAGGCAGAGAACCCTGTCTGGTTTCTCTCCCCTCACATTGGGCTCCATCAGTGTCATCAGGACTCCCTGACTGCTTCTTCACCAAGCTGAGCATCACTGAATATTTAGAATGTTAAAACAAAACTACCTCTGTTTGCTGCTCCACAAGATGGAATAGAATGAGATTGAAAACCAACCTTGCTGCCTACAACAGAGCATTCCCAGCCTGTGCCAGCCCTGCCAGAGCTCCAGAAGCATTTGGAGAACACGCTCAGGCACTTGGTGGGATTCTTGGGGTGCCCTGTGCAGTGCCAAGACTTTGACTTAGTGATCCTTGTGGGTTCATTCCAGCTCAGGATATTCTACAATCACAAAAGTGTAGAGAAGGCAATTTCTAGAAAGCTTGCAAGCAGGTACATTAGTCACAGTTTCACCTGTGAATGTTGCTGACATCATTCAACCACTGGAAACAAATCATTATTCCCAGTTTAACAAAGCATCCAAGGCATAGCAACTTTCTGCTTCAGAACAAATTGCTCTCTGCCCCATCAATGACACAAAGGATGAAGCAGTCACAAACCACCAGTTGCAATGCCATTCTCCAGGAACAGAAAGGTAAATTGATTTCCATGCCTCAACTGCTCAAATCAATACTCACCCTCTACCTCCTCCTGTACACACACAGACACTTTTCTTCCTTTAAAATAAACAATATTACCTCCAAAGTTGAGGAGCATTACTGTGCTTAATGTGGTTTAAATATATTTTTCAGGAGAAAACATTTTCTGCCTATTACTTTATCCAATGAAAAATTTGTAAATGGGATCACTGATAACTGGAGTGCAACAATTTTGCATTCATACTCTTCACCTGCTGGAACCAGTTCTGAAACTTTATGCAATTTATGATTTGAATCATGTCCATCAACACAACATCCCAACATTTCTGTGTTTACAATCCTACATGAAAGACATAAGAAAACAGCATTTCCCTGGGACATGGCACTGTCCAAAGTTATGTCATCATGCAAGAGGCAATTAAGGCCACTTTAAGTAGATTCTTAACGAAAACTAAAAATTGACAATGGGCTAAATACTAAATTATTAATAACTTCTTGAGAAAACAGTTTGAAGCACCAAGAGAAAATGCATCCATTAACAAGGAGAGTAAGTAGCTTTATCTCAGTTCACAGGTAGTGAAAAGAAATTCAAGTCCCCTGTGCAGAGACTTGCAGGTGTGAGTTACAGCCTGCTAAGGTATGTGAGCCATAAAGATACTGGCAGTCAAAACACTCTGAGGATGAAAGCCCACACATCAGCAATGGAATGTGCTCCTGCATGGACACTCAGAGAAAAGCACTTCTTTGGCCTTTATTTGCATATATAACATGATGGATGGACAGCCTGGGATTTTTTTTTTTTTAAATCCAAGAAAATCTCTTTATTAAATTACTACCTATAGCAGCTTCAGGTATTGTTGCTCCTGCAAATGAAGTAACAACACAAGGAAAACAGTAACTGCCTAAAGTTTTGCCTCTGGGCTCCACATAATTTTTTAAACTGCACATCCAGCTCAATTAATCCTAGTCAAAGATAGCCTCTGATGGCTGCTAAGGTAAACAGTAGCTATTTGTCCACATAAATTATGGATTTGGGACACAGGCTGTAGTGTTCCTACCATTCACAAATTTGTTTCCCACATTCTCAACACCCAGAGCAGAATATATGCTGCCTAGAATTCCTAAGCTCGTTATATTCAAAAAAGCACAAACCCACATACATATGGGATCAATTTACTTACAAAATATATAGTATCATCAGTGAAAGACCGATTGAATTATTTTTCCTTAGCAGTAGAAGAACAACAAAATCAAATCTAAAATCTGTATTTCCCACCACTTTCATCATTTTAAAAACATTAAGTCCCTAAAATCCATCCCTGTGTTTGGTGTCTGACCATGGTTCCAAGTCCTTGCCTTAAAGCAAAGGGCACTTGGTGTAGTCCCTGCACTGGCAAGTCCAACCTCCAAATGACTCCTGCCCTGTGGAGCCCAGGGATTCACGGAGATGGAGCTGATGTGTTCCAGGGGTTGGCTGTTGAAGGCCATGTCAAACTTTCACATGCACAGTGGATGATCCTTACCAAGTGAAATAATGATCACAAAGGGCACAGAATTGCAGAGATTGTAGGGAGGCAGGGGCAACGTGCTCTGACTTCATTGTTTATTGAATTAATATATTAAATAAATATAAATAAACAAATTTCAGTATGTAATCTTCATATAGGATTATACTATATATAAGAATTATATGTATATTATATTATATTATATATAAGGATTATTCTATATATAAGAATCATACATCGTTTGTATGAAATCCTCTAAAATTATCCTGAACTTGTACATCTAATCTTATATATAAGCTTATAAATTTTATATATGCTTTATAATTTACTTTATATCTAATTTTATATTTATAGAGTTACAATTTATATCTAACATAAGAATGCTGTATTTATTTGTAATGCCATTGTATCAAGTCCAAAGGTGTTCTGATATCATTACTCTTAACAACACTGTCATAAACAACAAGTAACACAGAACGAATTTGTTCTCTACAAATTTTATGGTTTGGGGTGGGGTTTTTTTATTTGCACACTTTTCCTACACAACCTAATAAGACCAAAAAGATAATGCAAGATAGAGTAACCATCTCATGCTGTTCTTTTAATAAATCAATGGATTTACAGGAAAGATTGAGAAAATAACTCATTAAGGAGAGAAAGGTGGGCTGGGAAGTACGCTGTTAGCTGGGTTACTGTGTCTCCAGACATAAGTTTTTTTCAAAGTTCTCAAGTTTATTGGAAAACAAGTTAATTCCACAATTCAAAAATATGCTTTGGGAGCACAGATCCTGACGTACTGTGGCAGTGTAAATAATACTGAGGGAACTTTCCAGTCCTAGCACTAAAATCCATCCTGTCCCAGTGGGTATCTGCCTCCACCCTGCTTGGCCATGAAACGCAAAGGGACAGTCCTACAGCCTCTGCAGTCTCAGTGAAAGCACCAGTTTGAGTCACAAGTCACAAAATCACCCACTAGGAAGATGTTTGTAGAATCTGTACTTTAACTTACATTACTACTGTGTAAATTATGATATTTTAGAATAAAACGTAAGAGAACTGATTCCAGGTAGGCAGAGTGTGACATCTTTTAGATGCAAAGCTATAGAGCACCTAGGTGATTTGTGTTAGCTGCTTAAAATCCCAGAGGAACAGTTTTTGTTACGGTAACTAATGATCACTAAATTTTGGGGGGTTTAATGAGCAAGTTTTTGTATCTCTGAGTATGGTACAGAGTGAATACTGTGCTAACAAAGTTCTCCAGCAGATGGAAGCATTAGTCAGCAAAAGCTGAGCTCTCACAGGACTGTCTGTCCCGCAGCACCACGAACCACCTCCACTGCTACTCACAGAACTTCACCACGTACAAACCCCAAATGCTGCACACTGGTGGAAAACAAATCTATAATTCTGTACCACTTCAGATCTCCAGTATTGCTATAGCACAGCATACAATTATAATTTAAATATTTACAGCAACCTGGCATTGGTGAATGTCCAGAGACAGGAATAGCAGGAATATGAATAATAAACATGTGGATTTCAGGTAAAATTTACCAAAATCCCATAAGCTCTACCAACATTTTCCCACACTTCCCTGACAATTAAACAAACACAGTTTAGTTTCTTGCTTGCTTTCTCATATTTTACCAATAAATGTCATCCAAACATAAATGTTTAAAATGTACTTAAATACAATAACCTGAAATTGCCAGGTAGAATGTTGAAATAAAACAAACCCAAGTTCAGGGGTCATTTTGAAGATCAGTTAACAGAAAAAGTAACACAAGTGGCCATTAATAGTAGGATCAAATATCCCTTCAATTACAGATTCAGCAGCATCCCAGACTCATAAGTGCAAGGCTGTTCCAGTCCATTAAAGCCCAGGAAAGGCCATAGTTCCTGACACATATTTCACAGTGATGCAAGTGCCTTGGCTCACCATGAACAGAACAGCCTGATTTGCAAACCCCACCATTGCATGTTGATTAACTAAACACTGTTATAAAACTAGAATTTAAGGATTTACACACATATTTGAAGCACAAGTAAGTGACTATTCATGTCTCACCAGGTTGTTGGGAGCACCTGAGCACTGACTGGCTGCTGCTTTCCCCCTCTATGAGCTGTTGTGTTCCTTGCCATCTGATCAAAACGAAATTAAATGATTTCAGGTATGAAGCACAACTTCCTTTTACAGTTACTCTGGCACAAAGGCTGAGATTGCTTTGTTCAGTATGCTGAACAAATAAACACTCAATCAAACTGTACTTGTAAAGCATAAGGAAGGGAATCCAAAATAAACAAACATCAAAAAACCCCCAACCTCTATCCCTTTGCTTCTCCTCATATCTAAGTGGAAATTCCATTCCCTGCCCAATGAAGTTATCTTCCCTCTTCTGGATTTTCCTCCTAGTTCTGCCAGAACTGAGATGTTACCCCCATTCCAGCCTCCTCCCAACATTCCAGGAGCCCTGGATTTCAATCAATAGTTCAGGTGCCCCAAAACTCCTCAGTTACCTGGCCTGCACCAGCACTCTCCATAGCTTCTTTGGGTGCGCTCCTGTTTGCAGCTCCACAGTAATTGTAGGAATTTTGATTTGCAGCTTGAAGATGACTGCACACAGTGAGGCCAAAGAAGGGCCCATTCCATGAACTTCAGTGGGTAGTTTGTAACTAGTTTCTAGTGAACTTCAGAGCATCTGCAGGGGTACTGAGAGCAGAGACTTTATTTGAGACATGGAGACAGTCACACTTACACATACCTAATTTGACTAATACACCCTACACATGTAATTCACTCAAATTGCAGAAAGCCTGGGAAAGCTATTTTCATAAAAAGTTACTTATTTATCCATAGAGCAATTGCATGTATGTTTATGTATATACACAAATACTGCCAGAGGTACAGATGTGCACATCGCAAACAGTGCTAAGCACTGTTTACATCCCCACATCCTTACATGAATCACACACACTCACTAAATTTGTTCTTCAGTACCTTTCTCATCTCTAATAGCTGCCTCCTACCTTTTATTTAACCTCTGCTTCACCTTTCACATTGGACATTTCTGGAGACTACTGGAATTATTAAAACAAGACAGGTACATATGAGCAGTGATGAAATAGAAATTAGGAAAGGTAGGAAAGAAGTGAAAAACAAATTCCAGACATGCACAGAGCCTGGTGCAGATGCAGCAAGCTCAGGCTGTGACAGTCACTGTTCCCGCACCTCTGATGTCTGCTGGGATAAATACTGGGCTGGGCTATTTATCTCAGAAACCGAAGGAACAAAACAGGAAAAATCAAAGAGCAATAGAAGCTGCAATCCCACCTTATGCAGAACCACAGGACAGCAGAGATTTTCTCCATTTTATTATGGCTTGATATTCACAGTAACATTCAACAGTAGAAACAGGTGGGCAAGATCCCAGAGACCAATGGAAAGAGCCCGGCCAGAGCAGGCTACAGGACATAAAGCAATGGGGTCTTTGAGTCACAGGCAGCCCTCCCTAGAACATAAAAATACAAATAAAAGTCTCTTTTTCATTCCAGTTTATGGGAACATTTCCTGGCAGCCGTCAGATGACAAACCCTTTTTCCCAGTTACCTCAGCCAACTCAGTAACCATGGCAACTGCCTCCAGTGCAATGACATCATATGGTTTCCTAGGCAACTGTTCCCAGTGCAATGATGTCATGTGGTCACCATGGCAATGCTCCATGAGGCCAGGAAGAAAGTATTTTAAGTGGGAAGATAGGTCAGAAAGGACAAAAGAGGGCTCAGGGAAGAGCAGGATAAAAGATAATTGAGGTAAAAATATGAACTTTGTAACAAGGATAGATGCAAGGGAAAGGAATGGATGGACAGACTGAAGGACAGACAGAAGACAAAAAAAAAGAGAAATTTTAAATAATTTGAACCACGATTTGTTTTTAAAAGATCGTAATTCTATAATCTCTAATATGTTACTTAGGTCAGAGATCCTGAAGCAAAGCATGGATAGCCACAGGAAGTTTAAGCGTGGTTCAAACACTGATTTACTGGAGGGACTTCTGACAACCCAGAAGAAACTGTTAGAAATCTCCAGAGAGACACTGAGGGAAATCACACTACATAGAATTTTCTAATATATTTCCATCCTCTGGCTGATTACCCAGGGCTCTGTCACAGCAATGCCAATAACCAAGTGTTGCTGCCACACCTGTCCAGGGCTTGAGGGGAAGATTCCTTTGCCCTCTTCCTTGTGTTCCTTTTACTTGAAGCCACAATAATAAGAACCTGGCCAGCTGACAGATGGAAATGTGTTTTCCTTTTAATGAAAGCTCCTTCAGACCCTCACCAAGATGGAAGAGTGTCCCTTCTTTATAATTTTCTAGATCTTCTTCCAATTCCGCTATACTCCCAAATGTTTGAATTTACTGAGTACAAATACCCTTTCCGCATTCAATCCTGTTTTAGTTCTGGACAGTCTCAGCCAGCAGACAATGTTACTACCAGCTTTCTGTTAAATGGCTATAAAACCCCTGGGAAAAATCTTCTTGGCAATAAAAGGCCAGCGTTATTGATACACAGTGTTTTATCCATGTACACAGCCTTGAGTACAAGATAAAGTAACAAAAAGCTCTGCCTTCTGAGGACAGCCTGCAGGCTAAAAGCTCAGGGCAATGTTCTTGAGGAAGCTTTCAGGTCTTCCTGAAATCACACAGAATTTTTCTATCCAGCATCCAGCAAGGCATCCTCATATAGACTCTCTAAAGCAAAACGTCCATATAGTTTAGTCAGCACAGTTATTGCCCTCCACCACTCTTTTCAGATGGAGTTAATATAGAATCAGATGTAGGGATTGTGATGGTAACATTGCAGCTCAGCAATGTAGGGTGGCAGCTGTGACATCTTCTACTAGAAGTGACTTGTTTTTTACAGTTGAAGTGAAAATGAACCTTAGCTGGTCTATTCAGATCCAAACTTCAAATAATGTGAAGTTTAGAAACCTAATTTGAGCATGGCTGTAGATGAGATATTTGTCTCAGACTAACCCACAGGCTCTCAGAAGTCCCTGGCAGCAGTGTCCATCAGCCCAGCTGTCTGCACAGTTCAGCACAAAGGAAAAGAGCAGATTCCCATATGAAGATCTTTGTACAGTTTGTCACAAGGAAACATTTTTGTACCTCAAGATCTCATGCAGATTGTTGCTGTTACTCAGATAGCAACAATGCATTTAATAAGCCAAGCACTTTCCAAATCTCTACAAAGGTAGGCATTAGGGCTCATAAAGTCTGACTCCTTCAGAGCAGCCCACTCAGTAAGTCTCCAAGGGGTTTCATTGCAAAACCCTGCAGTCATCAGGTTGGAAATGTTCCAGGTGCTTAATCACACGCAGCAGAGTGAGAATTGTGAGAGGGAAGAAAATTCTCAGAGATAACCAGCACTAGGAAGGATGTGGTGGCGAAGGGAGAGAAACAGGAAAAGGGGAGGAGGAGGAGAGGAAAAGGAGAATGAATATCTCATGCTGTTGATGAACAGAAACACAAACACCAGAGGCAGACACAAAGAAGGCCAGCAGTGGTTGCCCCAAGTTACTCTTCTGTCCTCATACTCTTCCTCCCTAAATCAAAAGATATTCATGGAGCAGTCAGTTGCACACCTCACACAAAAATCCGGCTAAGTTGGGCATTCTCGGACAATCAACGGGTCTGACCAAGCAGTTACATCTTCATGTAGTTATCAGAATGTATTTCTGCAGGGGAATGGAAGGAAATCTCAGCAGGGTCAGCACAAAATGAAGGAAAATGTGTGCTAGAGAAGAAAACAAGTGGGAAATAGGTGGTGAAAACCATTTTGGTTGTGGGTTGGGTTTTTTTCAGGCTGAGCTGTGAGACTGAAAAATCTGCATTAAGCTATGCTTCAGGCTGCAGTCTTATTTCAAAAACTAGGAATTTTTAAGAAACTGTGGCAAAATACAACATAATGTTCTTTAGTTTGACTTCTGATAAATCCCTTTGATGAACAATTATATATGCCAACATTAAGTAAAACAAAATTAAATCCTGAGAATTTACTTAAAAGGGAGAAAGAGGGAAAAAAATGAGTAATGAATAATGGCCAAGCAAAAAAAATCAATTAAAAACTCTGTTGCCTTAAGTAATAAAGATTAATATGTACGAATATCTTATTCATTATCACAGTAAGTGCCATGCTTTACAAGTGCACATACAACTTCTAGGTTAATTTAAAATAAGACAAATTCTGCTCTGATTGATGTAAGACAATTAATATCACACATAATAGAAGAAATGGTAACATGCAGCTCACCAATATGGACAAAGTATTATAGTAAGGAATAATAGTAAAACTTTGCAGACAGCTGTCCCAGAAGCTGTTAAAAGCTTCAGCTCTCAGGCTAGTTAGTCCTAAAAAAGTAATTGATTAAAAAAAAAAAAGTTGAAATAACAGAGAGAAAAATAAGACTTGTTTCTACTGAGTGAGAAATAAATCATAAGGTCAGAAAATATATTTATCATGAGGAATCAGAATATAGTTGAATAAAATATCTCCTGGGTATTCCTGACTGTGTCAGCCCATTCACCTGCTAATTAGCACCAAGACATTACTGTGATTGTGCAAGGATAACAGGATGAATAATTCATTATACCTTACCAGAGATCTGGTATATTAGTGGTTCTTAATCAGTTCCTAATCCAAGGATTCAGCATAATCTTTATGGCAGAATTAACAACATACATACACACATAATGTGATTAGTAAAAATCTAAAGCAATTGTTTTAAACACAACTAATATTGAGCTAATAAGCTCAGCTAATGCTGGGCTTCACTAACCTAAAAATAATAGTTAGTTCTGTCCCCTTTTAGCCTAGGCTTGTGGCCAATCTCGAAGTGAGGAAGTGTCAGCTGTGGAAACCCAGAGAATGACTCAGCAGTGGTACCAAATCCTGTTCATCTCTGAGCAATGTTGGGCTCTGATGATACCAACAGCAGGAAAATCTGAACTTCCCCATCCTTCCATACCATTTACAGCCCAGAGTGCCTTCATAGGACTTGTTTCAGAAGAGGCAAATAGCAGTCCTTAAAAAGCTTGGGGTGGCACAAGAGAACAGGGATGTTCCTGCCCTTTAAGGACATGCTGGAATCTCACGCAGCCCACGGATGGCCAGCCAACAAACACTTGGAGAGACCTGGGCCATTTCCTGCCAAACACAGGCTGGCCTTCTGCTCTCTGCTCTGGATCTGGGATGCAGTGACAGGAACAGAGATGATTGCTGCAGGGTGGCTCTGGCTGCCATGGATACAGGAAGCCACCACAGATGGTGGCCAGGCTGCCCCAGCACGGTGCCCACACCTTGCATCCCTCTGGGTGGTGCTTTAAGGCCGCACACCCTGGGCAGGTGTGTCACTGGGTTGTACTTCAAAAACAAACAACCACCTGGGATTTGGCTTTTTTCTGAGAGTCAAAACAAAGTAAATATAGACAAGCACAAGTCTCCCTTTGCAGAGAGAGAATGTGATCCATTTTACTCAGCAGGGAAATCAGTTAATCACTGTCATCCATCTATTCCTCTGCCCTCTGCAAGAGTCAGATGTTCTTTTGTGCTGTGAGAGCACAACAATGGTCACAAAGCCTGTGAGGAAAATGCTTCTCCTGCCAACCCCCTACAACTCCTGCTTCCTTCCAATGTGTGCCTTACATATCTGGGAAAGGAACCAACATTTTTCTGCCATCCCTGCTCTTTCAGTAGCCTCTGCTGGAGAAATCCCTGAATAAAGGACATTCCTCAGATGTTCAAACAAGGATGCAGTTCTCTAAATGCCACAAATTTTCTATACAATTACTGCAAATATAATTGGCTTATATTTATAATAATTTATAAATAATTATTATATTTAATATTTATAACTGGTGAAACATCACTGAAAGTCATATGGACAGTGTGATCTGTTTCTTCTCCTAGATATGTTGTTAAACCACTTAATGCTTCAGAGATGGAAGATTTCAACTACTATTAGATTGAATCCTAAAGTGGAGTCGATCACATTATTGAATTATGTGAAAATAGCTCATACTAATTTGAGTACATTACTGTACATAAGCAATTTCTTGATGATTACCTCCATAAAAGATATATATTCACTGCTGAAGTACTCACAGTGCTTTGCCTCAGTGCATTCTGGGGTTTACAAAAACCCAACTGAATGAAAATAATTCATCTGGTTATAAGGTTTGAGTTGGGACACACAAAGCGGGTTCGTAATCATTAGTTAAAATCATGTAGACTAAAATATAAGACAACAAGTGTGTGTGTGTGTATATATATTTATATATATATATAAGTTTATTACTACGTTTATAGTTATGCAATATTAGATCACAATTGGCATATAAGGAAGTCATAACAAACACTGTTATTTCTAATAGATGGTTTGATTTCTAACACCAATTAAAAGTCTACCTGGCCTGACCTCAGTGTTCAGAAAACATCTTCATTTTTCTCAGAAATCATTAAGGCTCAGACACTAAACCATCTGCATTTATGGAACTTCAAGTACTTTTAGCTTGTTCAGAACAAGATCTAAACCTCCTCTGTTAATTATATGTATAAACAACTTCACATTCTTCAAAATCTGCCACTGATTTCAAGGAGCTGCTTCAACAAACCTAAGATCTATCCAAATACATTTCTCATGTTGTTGAAGTATTTTAGCCAATTTTTCCTGATCAAGTAGTTAAATTAATTCAAATATGTGGTATGGATAGAATTTTAAAAAAAAACAAGGATCCAAGCACTGCGATATTTTTCCTGTTTTCTCTCTGTCCTTAAACACAATTTGGTTTATTGAAAGATTTCCAGTTGGTCCCATGCTGACAGAAAATGTTTTATAATATACAATGACATCAGTTTACACCCTTCTAACTTCCATTATCACTAAGTCGTTCTCTTACATTACTTAAAATACAGCCAGGCTTTTGATTTCCCTCAACCTGAGGTGTACACACATAATTTTTTTCTAGATTATTATAAAGCATCCTATGGCAGCTGCTGGAAGAGGCCCTGGAGTAGATAAGGGAATACCCTCACACTCCTTTGGAAATAGATTTGGCTCTGGAAGTCAGTCCATCCAAGTTTCAGATGTAGAACACAAGTGTGAGTATCAAGAATGGAAAACAACAGGCAGAAGTTACAGGAAAGGGAAAGGCAATGTGGAAAATCTATTTTCAAACCCATAGTGAGACCAAAGTAATAGCAGAGTGAATGGTTACTTACCAGAGGAACTGTGGTCCTTTGATATGTGTTATGCATGGACATACAGACTCACCACTCTTCTTAAAGGTGTTTTCTTCCCTAGAACCTTCACATTCCCCGTGCTACTGCTCACGTTGAAGAACAGCCTCTCAGTACACAGTTGAGTGTCCCATAGCATTGGCAACATTTTGTTCCAGTGGGTTCAATAGGGTGTGGGTGTGTTTGTTCTCTGAGAGATGAACACAACCATTTCTATAAAACTTGAATATATTTGAGCAGATTAGGACATAGACTGAAAGTATCTCTGTCCTTATAAACATCACACTATTAATTTAAGGGCTGACTATGCCACAGCTTTCAAGTTCCTTTAACATCACAGAAAATGCTGCTTTAATGTTAGCAGCTGTCAGGTTGCTAAAAAATCGAGGATATTCACAGGCCTTGTTAAAATCAGATCAGCACCCTCAGAGTGACTTAACCTCTCAACAAAGATTGCCTGTGAAAGACATGAAAAATAGGGTTCTGGGCAAGATTAATGTTCAGATGGACAAAACCGTCACCATGTCAAGAGCAGCAAATAACCTTTTATGCCTTCAAGGACATATAAAGAAGCCCCCCTGGGGCAGAGGGGAAAGTCACTCAATTTTGAGTCTTTCAATTGGAATCACCCTGCTCCAAAAAATGTTGTGAACATCAACTAAGCACCTTTGGTGAATACAACTGGTGTTTTCAAACAATAACTTGGGCATAGCCGAGGATTTTATTTTAGAAAGTGATAGGCAGAAGACATGACTTGGGAGTCACCTATGAGAAATACCAGTTCCAAAATACCTAAATCCTGTGGTCTACTGAAGAATATTGGAATAAACATGTGCTATTCATCAGCTTTGGTTTCTTCCAGATCACAGTAAGGATTACAAAAAAGCATTTAGCAATCCCAGGGCCCAAGAAATTAAAAAGCTGCTGAAGCATTGCACTGGAGCATTTTTTTTCTTGCTCCATAGAAAACTCTCTACTAAGTCCTACCAAAACACAATCACAAAAACATGCTCTGCATGTCTTTGACTCACTCACCAACAGCTGGGAAACATGGGAGAAGTATCTGCTTTCCTACTGGGAATCTGATTCACTGCTCCACAGCATCATTCTGCAGAATCCCTTTGGTCTCCACTTTGGATACTCTGCACCAGGGCAACAGCCAGCCTTCAGCTGCCCTGTCCAGAGATGCCAGACCTGCTGACTCACCTGCAAATCACACAGTGCTCATAGTTTGGTGATAAAGGGTCTGCATGAGACTGTAACTAAAATGAGAAAGGACTCCTTGGCTTTTGAATTAGGAAAAATGTTAATAAAAATGGAAACAAAAAACCAGGTACTTCTATCAACAGGGAAATAAACCTACTGATTGCCAATATTATTATTAACCATACAGAGTTTTCAATGCAAAAAGGCAATCTTATGGCCAAATTTTACCTTGGTTCCACAGAGGCAGGTAGGAAGGTGTGTACCTGTATTTTCACCTTTTTCAGATGTTGCATTACTCTTTCAATTGCTGCTATTTTTACTGATATAAAGCTAGAATTATCTCCAAGGTGATAGAACACATAAATGCACACTAATCTACCATTAAAAATTCCACAACTCTGGATATTTAAAAAGTATGAACAGTTGTTGTGTGTAATTCTGACCAGTAATAATTATTGCACTAATTAAAGATTAACAAAATTCTGATAAATGAGAACTTACATGACCTTTGAGCTAGCTGAGGTGCCAGTGGCAGTCTGGGTACAGCTAACTTTTCCTGCTTCTGGGACATACCATGACAGAAGTGTGTACGGCACCAATAAACATGCATGTACACTAACTGTTGGGAGAAGACAAAAACCACAGTGTTAAGTTTGTGGACTAGACTTAAGTGAGCTAAACAGAGAAAGGCAGTCTTTAGCAACAAGTATTGCTTCTGTTTGAAGCAGGCAAATGTGAAATAGCTACAGCGATATTCACATGCAAAGCTGATTTGGTGATGAGCACTATAGAGAAGGAGCTTAGAAGTTACAGTGGGCAGAAGCAAACACAAGTCTCTGCATTGATGTTATCTGCTTCACGACTCTTCAGCAACTGTTCTACTGAGCAAACAACCAAATATACCACCTTGGGAAACTCCACTTTAACAGAGGTGACCCCCACTGCAGGTGCTTTTGGGTTTTGTGGGTTTGGGTTTTTCTTCTTTCAGCATGCTATGTTGTGTTTTTGTGTTGTTTAGCATGTGTCAACTTCTCATTAAACTTTTGATTAAATATGTTTTAACCCACCAGTGATGTGTTAGATAACTCTATCTCTGCTCTGAATAAAAGACAGGACAGCTCATGTAGAGAGAACGTCCCTGAAGCAGCATTTTATTTTATTCACTTTATTCCAAAACATTTAATTTAGAAGTCTGGCTTCCCAGTCATCCATCTTAACATGGGCAAATATTGACATAGAGTTGTCAGAATACACAGACAACTAAACAGCCAAAGAGTTTACAAAAAATAAATTCATGATTCTTCAAAACAACTGCAAAAGGTTACAAGTATCAAAACTCTTAGGTAGATGCACTGCATTTAAAGAAACTGTGCACATAAGTTAGAGGCAAAAAAACCAAATTGCTACCGAAACCTCACATTTCAAACAGTTTATTTTGAACTGATGAATAGAGTTGTCATTTCACACCAGCTTAACTGTTTTCAATGACTGAAGAAATTTTGGGGTGGCTAATTTACTTTGCATGCACAAAATGTACTGCTTAACAGAACTGTCAGCTCATTTCAAATGGAAAAAATTTAACTGGAATCTAGTTATCCTCAATCGCTTTCCATTACTCTTTCCCATATTTTCCAATCAACAGGCAAACTAGAAATGCCTCCTTCTGCACTGCTCAAGTGCAAGTAAGATAAATAGGGCCAATAAACCAATCAATCCATCAATGCCCATGAAGACTCATCTGAAACTGCTTCTTGATAAAGTGGACAGCAGATCTCAACAGCTGTACAATACAGATATGCTTAGCACTAGATATTTAGTGTGACTGTGGCAAGGAAATATTGGTGATGATGGGGATGGCCAAGTGGATGAAAGAGGGATCAGAGGAAAGCTTATTAATTATTGCCCTCTCCTGCTTCTTCATCCTGCTGATCACTCGTCCACAGAGTGAGGTTATCTCGAAGTAACTGCATGATGAGAGTGGAGTCCTTGTAGGAATCCTCATTTAGTGTGTCCAGCTCTGCTATGGCATCATCAAAGGCTTGTTTGGCTAAAAGGCAGGCCTGCTCAGGGGCATTCTGGATTTCATAGTAGAACACCGAGAAATTGAGTGCCAGCCCAAGCCTAATGGGGTGAGTGGGCTGCATGTGCTCTTTGCTGATTTCAAAAGCCTCTTTATAGGCAGCTTCTGAGGCTTCCACGACACTGTTCTTCTTCTCTCCAGCAGCAACTTCTGCCAAATAGCGGTAGTAATCTCCCTTCATTTTCAGGTAAAAGACCTTGCTCTCATACTGGAAGTCATTGCAGTTCTTGATCAGATATTTATCTAGGAGAGCCAAAACATCATTGCAGACTGTCTCGAGCTCCTTTTCTATCTTCTCCCTATAGGCTTTAACCTTCTCCAGCTTCTTCTCATTCCCATCTGCCATAGTCTTCTGCTCTATGCTGCTGATGACACGCCAGGAGGACCGTCTAGCTCCGACTACATTCTTGTAGGCTACAGACAGCAGGTTTCTATCCTCATTTGAGAGGGGCTCATTCAGCTCAGTTACCTGAAAATAGAGACAAAGAGCAAATTTAAAGGGTTTGCTTTAGAGAAGAGTGCGTAAACTTCCTTCAATACTTTCATCATGAAGTGTAAGATTCAAAATTTCTTCTAGATTCCAAAATTCCTTCTAGACAGGAGTAACTTTGTAACATTGAAAGTTTAAAACTGTTCTGCAGTCAGGACTTAAAAGAGAGAAATTCCCACAGTTCTGATGTAATAGAAGGGATATTTAGAAGCCATTACAAAGAACATTCACTGAATAAAAGTGAGTCAGGCTTGTGTAATGGAGAGGCAATCACGGAGGAAGGCTCAGGTTTTTCAGGAAGTCTGCTACAATTATACAGACTACACACATACTGATGAATTTAAATGTACCTAGAATACCAGATTTTGAATCTGGAACACAGCACTGACACTGGAAGCTGGTGCAATTCTTGCATTTCTTTCCCCTGCCGCTTGCTTCCACTCCACAGCAGAGATGGAAGCACTGCAGTCAGTAGGCTCTGCATAGTACAGTGGAGAGTGTTTCATAGTTATCTTTCAGACACGTAGTGAGCAAAGTTACCCTGATTTCTGCTAACTGGTTTCAAACAAATTCCAGGGATAGGATATGAAAGAAACTTCACAAAAATAGGACAGCAAATCAGGAACAAAGCCATGATCAAATTCAAACTGCTACTTCAAAAAGCTAAGATAGAAGGATAATGCTTCTAACACTGTATATTTTGGCCTATTTCACTTGTTTTAATTTAGGCTATCAGACTTACGGTCACTTAAAGTGTTCTACTTTTAAAAATTTATACTCATAAAATTAAACTCAAAGAAATTGGGCTGAAAAATGTAACTCCCCTACCTTAAGTATATTGCTTTAAAAGTAGTCACTAGAATTCTAAGGATATGCACTTTGGTGTGAAAATACACTTGTCCTTCTCAGACACTGTTAAAATAATTAACTATTTCTTTTTTTAAATGTGCACATTTACACTGCTTGATGGGCACTAGTGTGTTCACAACCAAATACTTACATACTACAAACAATCAAGTCACAAATATTTACACTATTCTAAGACTGCTGGTGTAGGCAGTGAACCTTCTAACAAATGTGCTTATTTCCAGATCTAAAAAAATACTTTACATGAATTATAACTCTTAGGGTCAGAGAGAGCTTACTTTCAAATTTAGGTTTTGTTCTTAAAATCTATTAAGTCATTAGTTTTATCTCCAAAATGCCTTTTCCACAGTTCAGGAACCTGAACTCCCAAAAGACACTGCTCTGCTTGTCCCAATAGAGTTAGAGGCAACTTACAGAGGATGAAATGAACAGGAATCAACCCTAATGACATCTTCAGAATATTCATCATAGCTCCCAATCAATGTTTTCCACAACATTCTCCACTACAGTCTCCACTACAACTCACCTAAATCATCTTCTCTAGTAAAGATATTAACAGTTCTTTCCTGTTTAGTGACCAAAAAATGGAAGCATATAAAAGGAATCCTGACTATAACCCTGGAACTCTTAACTCTACATGCTAATAAGAGTGGCAGTACTCCATGAGCTCAGAAATTGCTTCCATGTGTGATCACAAGGGCCATATACCAAGCTGAGCTCCTTTCACATGGAAAACACCCCAAAGTGAATGTTTCACGTTGGAGAGCAGATCCATGACCTGACCCAGGTCAGTTGACTGTGATTATACTGGTTTTGTCAGCCAGAGCAAATCACTCAGCTAGAGTCAGTTCTGAGCCAGCTGCTGCAAAAATGACTGTACCTGAGCCAGCATAAAGTCAGGCTTAATTATTAAAACTTGCCTGACACAAAGTTACACAGTCCATAATTTTGGACCAAATAGAAACCAGACTAATGAATTTAAACCAGATCAATTTCTTGCATCATGTGGTTTCAGAGTTCTATACCAAGCACTGGAAGTTCTGTAGCTACATTTACCCTAGAGAATGCCATGAGGAAGTCATCTCCCAGCAGGGGAGGGTACTGCTTACATTAAAGACAACTCATTACCCTCCCCTACACAAACACTTCATTAATCCCAAACTAGACACTCTGGGATAGGTACTAAAAATATACAACATCTCGAACTTTTTAAATCCTTTTATATATACAGATAAAGCTGACAAAACAAACTAGAACCTCAAGTTATTTTGTTTCAAAAACTTTAGTTCAAGACTTAAATTTACTTCACTGTGTAGTATTTCTCACATGACTAATTTTAAAATTTTATATCTCACATCACTCACGTTACCAATTTTAAAAAGTAAATTATTTTTTACCACTACATAACTATGTTGGAAAACCAACATAAATCAATAGAGGTCCTAAGCACCATGCATTAGGATTAATACTGTCTGAAAAATGAAGGGCCTATACAGCTAAAATTTTTCATGATTTCTGGAATTATCTAAACCAAAAGTACTTAATGCTGTAATCTCAGGATGCTGAAACATTTCTTTCATCAACTGAGAACTTTTCACACTTACACCCAAAGCATCTTTCTCCAGTGTGTTGAGAAACAATTCTGTACCTACCGTGTAAGCTTTCTTTGAAATGGCTGGAATCCTGGAGCAGCATTTAATGCACTAGGAATGCCATGCCCCTTGGAAGAATGCCATTCACATATGATTGTATTTACCCTTAAAATAACTTTGGCTGGGAAAAATAAACTAAACCCAAGAATTTATAAGAGCAACTATTTCATTTTCCTCTCCTGTTTACAAATTACAAGCAAAAATACTGAAATTCTTCCATGAAAAATAAGTTTACAACAATAAAATTTGTATTGAGCAGTAAGTTCCCTATTTAAGCTACAACTGCTACTTGGTCTGACTTTTTTCTTTATAGAAGGAATTGAGGGGAATAAGAAATAAATGTTTCTCCAGCTTTATGCTTGCAGATGAAATGGCAGCCTTGTCACTCCACCTCTTCAGAGGCAGAGTCAAAAATCAGGCAAATACACTTTCACTAAAACAAGTATTTGTTACTTTGTGTTTCTAAAGTAACTACCATGCTGTCCGCTATATTCTGTATTGTAAAGTATAGTAATATCTAAAACAGAAATTAATTGTTCAGATTTCAGTTTACACTGAAAGCACACTACTTTTGTATAGCACCTTTAAAAGGTATCAGATGTGTTACATTCAGAGATTCAAAAAAAAAAAAAATTAAAAGAAGCTTTTCAAATCAAGATATCCTGGAGAATAGATACCTGAGTTAGAATACTGATTTCCTTCCTTTTGGAGGAAGTCCGAGTTCCCTGGATTGCAAGATTACTTCAATATTAATCTATATGGATAAAAAGCTCTCTTAATTATCTCTCAGTTATTTGCAATCACTGAGACAGAAGTATGAGCTGTGAGAACAGACCACCCTCAGAGGATTTCACAGAAGCTTATGCTCAGAGCTGCAAAATCAACTTCAGACTCTAAAGAGCAGTCTGGAAATCGCCACGTTGGAGTGAACACCTGGGAAAGCCAAGTAACCAACAGACACTACATTACAGACATGCAACAGTGTATGAACAGCTCAAAGAAGGGAACTGTAGCTTTTAAATTCAAATTGCTATTTGTATTTTAAAAGTATCTAGAAGTTTCAAGGCTCCACTCACAAAGCGTTCTTGACCTCCCAATTACAGAAGCTCATCATCACACAACTTACTCGTGAGCAGAAGTGGCATTACAGATGAGAATACCACAGCTCCAAATGAAAGAAAATGTGCATAATAATTAGAACAGTTTGAAGACAACTGGACATATACACTAGTTGTAAACACTTTATTTACACACTTCCTGAAGCACAGCAACTGCGTTCTCATGGTTTCACATGTGCCCAGAGACCATAAATACACTGTAGCTCTGCAGTTCTTGGAGAAATATAAAGCTTGAAATGGATTTCTAGAGCAGTACATTTTAGTGGATTCTCTATTTCATCTTTTAAAATTACCAACTGAAACCAGAGCTGTTACTATTACATCGTATGTATTAAGAACTCTATAAGTATAATTAAAATACAACTTATTTTAATGTCTTGTGGCTCTGGTATTGAGATACACAAAAGTATCACTGCCTTAGAACTGGACAGGTCATAATATTTATTACAACATAACAGCAAAAGTGAACAAGAGCAACAAAATTAGTGTCTCTTTACTGCTCTCATTTAAAGGAGGTGACATTCTTATAACAAAAATGTGGACTCCATTTGAAGCTGCTCTTTTTCAAACTAAAATAATCTCATGCCTTTAAACATCAGCACTCTCAAGGGACACAGTTCCTCTTGGGGCCTTTGGTGCTCACAGAGGACAGATCAGCAAGAACAAACCAATTGTAATCTGATACGGCAAAGACTGCTAAACATCCAATGGCATTAACATTGCCCATAACATTCAGATCGTGTGAATACTTTGTTTTCAAAAAAGGGACTAGACATAACGGGTTTGATCATTCTGCAATTTTATTATGTATCAGTACAGGCAGATCAGCACAAATAACTTTCATTGCTTGGTTCTGAAAGAAGCAGAGTTGAAAATGTAACATTGTTTATATACATGTCAGTATTCAACAGGGTACGGAATGCACTGAGAAACTGTTACCCTACAAAGAAGAGGCAAAAAAAGGCAACGTTAAAGCTGGGGAAATGCTCCTGAATAGGGGGTACCTTTCACATCTAGATGCACCTACTATCTCTGAGTCACCTGTGTTAGTGAGTGAGGCCTCTATTCGTGTCTTTTACGGCGAGGCAAAAGAAATGTCTAGAAGAAGAAGGGACTCCTCTCGCTGTGTCCCCAGACAGCCCCTGCCGCAGCGCCCACCCCACAGGACCAGCGTCCCCAAAGGCTGGCGCGTGCCCAGAAGGGGAGATGCACCCCAAGGTGAAACCCACCAGCCCATCGGGGTGGAAGGGAGGTGGGCGAGGATGGGCCCCATCAGTAGCAGAGAAGGAATGCACAGCGTTCCCGCCGCGAGGAGAGGCGGGCGGCATTCAAATAGCCGCACTGCGAGCCCGATTGGCGCGGTGGGGAGACGGAGAGGAGGGCATGGGGACAGCCACACCCCCGGGGCAGGGACAGCCAGCGAGCGGGAGGGCTGAGAGACAGCCCTTACGAGGGAATGGAGGGAATAAGGGGAAAAGGAAACAGATTTTAAAAGGGGGTGCTAGGTCCGGTTTGGACCGGCTACTCTTTGTCTCATCTCTGCCGAAGGCAGGTAGGACCGGGCACCGCCCCACACGGCGGCGAGGTGTCCCAGCGGGATGGTCTGGCTCCTGCTCCCGCCCTCCTTTCTTCACCGCGACGGGTGGGACCCGGCGGCTCGCATCCTCCCCGGACCCAACCCCGCCTCGGACCAGCCCGCACTTCCTTTCCCCTCCCTCCCCCGCCACTACTCCCCTACACACTCCTCCCCGAGTACGCCCCACGGCCGCCACGCTACCAGCCCCACTCACCGACTTCATGGCCGAGGCCATGTCATCGTATCTCTCCGCCTGCTCGGCCAGGCGGGCTCGCTGCAGCAGCTGCTCTCGGTCCCCCATGGCCGCTTCCGTGGTGGCTGCCGGGCTGGGCTCTGCGCGCCCCTCAGAGAGAGCGGAAGGCGGGCGGGGACGTGCGGCTGGACGCGCACGGGTGGCAGGAGCAGGGACCGTAAGCGGAGCCGCCCGCTGGGCTGTGCCGGGCTGGGCTGTGCTGGCTGCCGCTCCCTCGCCCGCCGGCCGCGCTCCCGGACCGACCGCGGCGTGTGCGGCTCGGAGCCTCGCGCTGCTGCCGCCGCCTGCGCCTGCGCGCCGGGAAGGCAACGAGGGGGCGGAGCCGCGGTGCTGCAGGGGAGGGGAGGGGGTGCCGCTCCTCCGCGCTCTATTTCTAGGTGACGTCACTTGCTATAAATAGCCAGCGCGGGGCGCCGGCCGCGGGACGCGCGTGCGCGCTGGGAGTGCTGCATTTTCCTGCTGCAAAGGTGGAGGTGGGCGGGGGGCGCGGGCACTGCGGGCCGGGACGGGGCACGACACGGCCTCGGACACCGCCACCGCCTCACTCGCCCTGCCGGGCCTCAGCAGAGGCACTGGCGGGCCACGGCTGTGTGACCACACTCGGTGTGACCACGCTCCGCGTTCACGCGTGCGACCCTGCCCAACGCTATGGCTGCTTTGTGCGGCCACAGCCTGGCAGCGTTATCTTACAGTAATGGCAGGGTTGTGCCTCTTTCGGGAAAATAAGTGTATCTCGCATCCCGGCTGCCTTGAAACAGCTCTAGTTGTGGGGGTGGTACCACGGACCAATTCTACTACCTTGCCTAAGAGATGCAGTTAAATTCAATTTTACTACGTCTTATAATGTGTAATAGTCAAGCTCCTGTTTCATAAATTGACAGACTACCAGTCTTACATAAAAATCATCTCAAGATAAGAACCTTGCACAAACGACAAACTGCTGCTGGTGTCCACAGAAACGCCGGGAGCCCCGTTACTCATCTCTTACACTAAATCACGGATTAACTTTTCCATTCAACCCTGGCCAGCATTTAAACATCCCAGTGCCACGGTAGGTATGGGGAGCTGCTGGACAGCTGAGTGAAAGGTTTGCTCACCAGCAGACAGTCCAGCATCAGAGCCGCTGACCAGAGCACCTGTGGCAATTTAAGCTCACATCTCTCCTCATCCCCAAAGACAAGGAAAGTCCTTTAGCACACCCCGGAAGCAGGGCCAAGGCTGCTCTCACTCCTCCCAATGCTCTCCCACTACCCTCGGTACTCTCACCCTGCTTCAAATGAGTCAATCCAGTCCCTTGTAGCAGACAAAAGTTTTTAGCCTTAACTCTAATGCTGCTGGCTTTCGTGCATTAACCCTAACACCGTTTAAAATAAATACTGCGGTTTTAAAAGGGATTAGATGAATATTGCTATCTTGTTAAAGGACATAAATAAATATGACACATAAGAATAAACTATAGTTATATGTAATAAGGCATGAAAGATAAAAATTACACCCAGCAAGTTATAAACTGATTGCCAGAACATTCTGGAAACAGCCCTTTGCAGTAGTGTGAAGCACATACACCACTGTGCACACATCCCAGCAAGTCAAATGGGGCTTTTTCCTACTGGGATTTCATTTTCACTGTTTGTAAGAGAAGGCAGTGACATCTAAGACTTTAACAGAATGGACCCCAGGTATCAGTTCAATCTATTAATCACAATTATTGTAAAACTTGTATTGATTTTACCTTAGAATAAATGTTTAGCTGTGGCCAGCAGGGATGTGATTTTGGAAAGATAGGATTCCATGTAAAAATACAGATTTTAATGTATCTGACCCTTAGGCAAGAACAGTGAGAGATATGCCAATCCTCCTTGCCCAGTACTCTTCAGTTGGGAACCTTTGCAGTTGTAATAATTTCTCAGTAGAGATTAGTCAATTTGCAAAGCACTCCAACAGCTCTGAAAATATGTAGGGTTTACCAGAAGCTTTCTAGTCTTGTACAGCAGCTTCAGACTCCCCAGGGAAATGGATTACAAAGTATTTTTAAAACGAGTTGTTCACCCACTGAACAAATCTGCATTAATCTGCCAGATATATGTGGATATATCTACACATGCACAAAACATTCTCATTAAATGCTTTGGTTTCTTTAATTGAGGCTTCAGTAAAACAGCTATTTCTCAGTCTAAAGCATTTCAAAAATTCATAACCTTGAATCCACGAGGTCATGTGTAACCTCACTGCTCTAAAACCAGATATACATCTAAATTCAACAGTTGCAAGAGAAAGTGATAAAATAAGGCAGCATTTCCACAATCTGACTGTAACCTAAAGAAAGGGAAGAGATTGCATTTCACATCCAAGCTCTGGGGGAGAGTACCTATATTCTCCTGTGCATACAGTGCCTAGTGCTCTGGTCTTCATCCTCACTAGTGGCTCCACTTGTACAGAGGTACAAATAAACAGAAATTAGAGCTTGTGCAACGAGTTTTATAATCTACTACAATACTTATGAGTCACAATGTCTTAAAAATGGAAAGGAAATGGAAAAATCAGCAGGCCTTTTATTAGAGTGCTGAATGGGGTGCAAACAGTGCCTGACTGTGGTTCCCCTGCTGAGCTCGGATGCCAGGCATCACTCCGTGATTCCCATCAAAGCTCAGGAATACTGCTCTCATGAGGCAGGACTGAGAATTGTTTGCAAAGTGACCACACCCAGCAAGAATTTGTAGATGGAGAAATTTATGGCACTGAAAATTGCACTGTGACCTAAGGCAGTGGCTCTGCTCCACAGGCATATCTGATTATTGGACAGCACCCATGTTCCATAAATAGCTTCCTGCTGAAATGCCATTCTAGTTCAGTGCTCACTCACACAGGGGCGCTGGGGACACTACAGCAGTCTCAGAGGGTGTCTCCCCAGTGCTGATGTTTAGCTGCAGGGACACTTGGGAAGAGTCAACACCACAAGGAAACCACCACATGCCATTCCCAGGCTTTCCCCATGGTGGAAAACCTCCCCTTTTGTTGTCCTGGGAGCACTGAGGGAGCACACACATTTTGTGGCGCTCTTTCAGAGACTCATGGAACAACAGCAGCACTGCCACAAAGTCTCTGCCACTAACATCCTCCTGATCCCTTGAGAAAATTATCTTCCCTCTCCTTTCTGCAGCAAGGAAATGTTTTATTTAGGGAACTGTTAAATGATTAAAGTCTTGGGCACAAGATACTGAAAAACAGAGAGAGAACAGAGAAACCACCCACTGGTGGGGGAGGTTAACCAGCTTCCATATCACAGCAGATGAAGTACAGACAACTGTGGAAGAGAAAGAGACATGGACTTTGTTAACATCTGATCTTGGAAACACTTGTGACTGGCCTTTACATGGGGTATGATGCTCAGGTAGTGCTGAAAGGACAGATCCTTCCGCAGGCTTAGGACTACCTGTAATTTTTATTGTTAGAATTCTAGCAGCACATTCCCCCAGTAAAGTGAGATAAGTGTGCATCAGGAGGATAGGTGGTGTAACCAGTGACAAGATCAGAGCACGAGATAGCAGTGGGTGTAGCTGCAGTGTGATGATTCTCTCCCAAACCACAAGAGACTGTAATTTCAGTGACATATTTCTAGCCAAACCATACACCACAGTTTAACAAGCCTCTAGGCTGTCAGAGTGTGTGAAAATATTCTACTCTTTGTCATATTTCAATTTCATATTAATCCTGAATCACTCTCACAGAACCTCCCTCATAACTCAAGGGTAAATCCTAGAATGAAGAAAGATGACACTGTCTGAGTGCTGCAGAGCAGCAGCAATAGGGTTTATGCCACACATTGTGGTGAAGTACATTGTGTATCTATTTGCCTACATGGGAAGAACCTTAAAACAGAAGGGTAGCGATTTGTACAAAACCTGCAAAGCTCTTGCTCCCTCATTGAAAGGGTAGGTCTATACCCCACAGCCTATTTGGGATCACTGCAGTGTATTTAATACCATTCAGCATTCACAAACAGTAGCCTTTTGCATGTTCAAAATCCTGTGCAGACGTAAGCTGATAAACCCTCAGAACTCTCTGGCAAAATGTGCTATCTTCCAGCACCTGCTCATTTCAGAGTCCAGTGAGGAGGCAGCATTATGTCTGAATAAAATATTATGGCAGTTTTTCCCTGCCAGAATGATTCAGGGATATGCACAGGGAGTTGTCAAGCATGCTCAGTTGTGGTGGTTCCTTTAAGTGGCAAGGACACAGTAGCTAATTGAAAGCAGCTTTAACTCCTCATGAGCTACTTCTGACTACAGTGTTTGCCAGTCCAGCCCAGACAGAAAGATGCAGTTTTACTCTTTATGTAGTGAGGGGAAAGTAACCAGAATTCACAAGCTTCAACAGGAAAACATGAACAAGCCTGCTTAGCAGCAGCTGCCACCAGAGCACCATTTTGAAAAAAGGCTCTACAGGTAAGAGGAAAAAGAAACAACCTGTGTTAAGACAATACTGGAAGTAAAAAACCAATATGAATACAAAATAACCCAATTCTACTAAATCCCAGAGTTTTTCGAGAAGTCTTGAGCAATTGCAGACTACAGATAAGATCAGAATTTAGATGCCCATGATTTCTGGAACCTCTCCGAAAGACACCTCATGCTGAGCATACACAATTAAGGACTCGGCATCAACAGCCACATTTAAAAAATAAGACCAGATCTGTCTTAACAAATGAATTTTTACTGCCCTTCAACCTTTACCAAAGTGGATTAGTTTGACTTAGAACTGGATTAAATCCCACTGAAAATGATTGATCTGAAACAATGACCTTTCACTGTAGAACATAACATGAAAGACTTTGGGGATAAGACTAATGAAGTGCAGAGATAAAATGCCTTTGCCAACATTTTCACAAGTGGCCTCTTATTCTGGGTGCCTTACTTGAGTCACTGTGTAAAGTGCTCGTTTCCTCTAAAAATGAGGCCCCAAGCAAGGTGAGCCAGGCATCCAGAATGAGAGACTGCCTGAAAACACTGCCTTGAAGCTCTATGTCCCAGCACTTGTCTTGAGTGGGTGTTGGATGCACCAGTGACTGTGACAGCAAGCGGAACTGCCAATGGGACTGCAAGCAGGAAAAGCTGCTGCTCATATCCTCAATCCCTCTAGCCATGTCATGGATTAGTTCAGGGAAGTTTTCATGGCAGCTGCTGTGCAGGACCTCTACACAGTCACTTCCACACCACACTTCCAGGGCAGAACCACCCTCAGCCTCTGACCTTGCTAGGCTCAGGGCTGTCTGCTGAACTGCCAAGAGAAAAGCCATCTCTAGCAGCAGTGCTGGAAAACATGGATGCTGCCTATTGGGAAAGTGTCCTCACCTCAGGGAGAGCCAAGTAACAGAACTTCTGAAAGTGCTCCTAGATTTCCATCCCCTTTCTGTGACCAATCAACACCTACAGGCACTGTACTTTGGGCCCTTATATGCATTTTAGGATAAAAATAACCTGGGGTTTTTTCAATCTAGGGCAAGCGCCTTCCTTTGCTAGGCCATGCCATGTGGAGGTGGAGGAATGACAACAGCAGGTACAGCACACTCAGCTCGGGGCAGGTCAGCCACGTGCTCAACGTGCTTCCAAGTACAGCTCCAAGGAAGAACAACATAAACACACCCAGAGCTTGCTGCAGGTGGTAGGATAGGGAAAGCAGAACATGATGGGGACGTGAATCACATCTAGGAAACCAGAACAAGGTAAGACACAAATTAAACAAATTGCTACCCCAATGTGAATACAATGGAATGAACTCCACTAGGCTCTCCTTGAAAGACTAACTCCAGCCAGCAGCACAGGCAGAGAAGGCCAAAAGCACCACTAGCATTCAGCAGAGATTCACTTGTTCTCTTCTTCTACTGCATGGCCAGGCAACCCATCTGTTCTGGCTCACAGATGGGGAAGCTGCAGCCCACCCCCGAATCCTGTTCAGCCCCCCAGAACCCAGCATGGCCAAGTCCTGTCAGATCATTTGTAGGCACCACTTGCAAATTCCTGTCCAAATGCAATTAGCTCCTCAAAAGTGCTCTGTGCAGGTTCAATATCCAGGTGACATGGGGCAATAGTGGGCCAGAACACACTGTACTTTAACCGCTTGACTTGACATTTCTTAAAGGGAAATACTTGTAATTTACTTGATTTCACATATCAAACTTTGAATTGTCTAACATAAATTTACAGAAAAGTAATAAGTTATTTCACCTGGGAAATGACCTAGAAAATTCAGTTGTCCTCCAGAGAACAACTGTACCAAATTCAGAAATGAAATTCATTAAGTATAAGAGAAAAGGCTTTAATTCTGCTTTAGCTGAAAATCCTTTTTCAGATTTAAGTTTGGAAAAGAGACTTGTTGTTCTAGTACTCCTGAGGAATTTTGATGAATTGAGCCTCTTCTTTTTGACTAAAAACTCAAAACAACTATGTTCTTGAACTATTTAGAAAACTTAAAAGGTCTTAAGACACTGGTATTGTTAAAGTGGTAGAACAAAGGTCACTAATGTGCAAAGCCAAAATACCTGCATTCCCTAGCATGGGTCGCTTTCTTAGAAAAGAACCTATATAGAATGACATTTATCTAAAATTTCTATACAGGCAACGTTAATCTAATCTTCTCTCCCCTGACAGGAAACAGAACTAGGTATTTGAAAGGAACTGAAAATACATCTCATTATAAGAGAGGTGTCATTCCTCTTTATTCCGATACATCTTCAACAGCAGGGAAGTGTAACCTCCCTGGCTTTCATTCACGTATATCATGTACCACTGACTCGCTAAATCATAGTCATTGTAGTGACATGTCATATCAGCAGGGATGAAAACTAAAGTACCTTATATGGAATCTCAGACAGCAGCCCAGTAAGATCCAGTGGGAATTTTGCTATGGGGCTGCTGCCTCTGCATGGAGCCGCGTCGCTGGCTGGCTCCTGGCCGTGTCCCGTCCCCGTTCCACAGTGGGTCGCAGAAACGACGGTGACAGCGCCTAGAGAATGGGTTTGGAGAAGGCGCGGCCGTGGCGGCGGCCCTCGTGTGTCCCCCGGCCCTCAGGGGTCCCGCCGCTCCCTCAGCCTCAGCCCCCCCGCCCCGCGCGCCTCCTGAGGCGCCGCGCGCGCCCCGCTGTTGCCATGGCTCGGCGGAGGAGGCAGCCAATCAGGGCGCGGCAGGATATATCTGTCGCTGTTGCTAGCGGCCGCGGACCAATGGGGAAGCGGTAGAGGGCAGCCCGAGGGCCAATGGGGAGGCGGCGGCGGGCGGCGGGAACAGCCCCGAGCGGAGGAGAGTGGGCGGGAGGTGGCCGGGGCTGTGAGGGCGGGCCGGGCTCGCTCCTCACGGGTCTCTGTGCGAGCCCGGCATCTTTGCTCCCTGTACAAATGCCCGTATTCACTCACGGCCCCGCTGTTGACGGCAATAAACGATAACGTGTGTGACCCTTCCAAGCACCGCTGTTCCAAACATAAACAAGAAAGGGACATTCCTAGTGAGATTCACCAAAATAACGGAAGCTTCAGGCTCGCAGCACCCACAAGTGTTCCCAGGGCAGCTGGTCCAGCGTTTTAATACATAATTGCCATGTGAAAATTTTCACTTCACACCCTTACCTTGAAAAAAATGAACCCTGGAGAAACAGTAAGTGAAAATCTTTACTTGAAAACTTTGTAACAAAAGGTAAGGGAGGCATCTTCTGCTTCTATGTCCCTGCAGGAGGTTTGGCAAAGAGGACCCATTTTGCAATACGGATTTTTTAAAAAACAGCAACGCTTCAGGAAAATAACCAAAAACCCGCCCTATAACTTGAAGGATTAGTTTTACACCTGCATTAAGGGCCTGCCTTGCTACTTCTTGTATTAAACACCAAAACAATGCCATGCTCTAGCACTGAAAATTCTGCTGTGCTCCAGTTTGTGTTACCTGTGGCACTACGGAGCACAGAACACTCCAGAAATTACATCCTGCAGTACAACAGGAAGGCAGGAATGAGAAATAGCAGTGTTTTACCAGGACTTAGCTGAGATCTTATTTTCTAAGTCTGCCTTGCAGTGGATATTGGATAACCTTTTCTCAATGTAACCAAAATTTGCTCCTTTAAGCACAGCAGCTTCATTTACCCTCATGATGCAACCAAGGACTCTGATCAGGCCAGTGCTATGAATATGTGCTATGAATGTTATTGCCACTGAACCAGTGCCTTGATAATTTTAACATCTACAGTGCAGCGTCAGATTGCTCCAGGAAAAACCTACAGTCCACAGTGCACCTTTGCTTTCTTCTAACCTTTGCAAAATTCTTAATAACTCTGTAACTAAACCAAACTTTGTAACCATTGAAAACAACTCCATCCTTCTCCCTCGCTCTATTAATCTCCCTGTCAGACTCCTCTTTCATTTAAAAAGAAGGAAAATACAGGAAGCAATGGGGTATTTCCTAGGGAAGCACAGACAGATGGAGTGTATCTTCAGGCAGGTCACATCCACTGGCAGAAAATTCAAGGAGCAGGCATGCTGCCTGGAACATGTCGTGGGTTAGCGAGCCAGCAACTGGATCCTTCAGGACCTGAAAGACACAGGAAGGAACCAAAGCCTCACTATATGTGATTTTCAACACAGTTGCTTATGGTGGAAGAGCTCCTTTGGGCAGACAGTGGCACAAGGTGTATGATGGGAGGGAATGTCACTGGTCAGGGCTGTCACTGGAAGTGACAAAGGCTTTCTTGCCCTCCAAGTTCAGGTACAGTAATCCATCCGTGGGTGTAGAAGTGATGAGCACAATCTGTGCACAATCCAACTCCTAGGAATTCAGAGCAGTGCAATTCCCTTTGCTTTGCCCCAGGCATTGGCTCCTATAAAAGCCAGTAACTGACAGAGGGTAAGACCAGAATTAAATAATTAAGGCAGTGATGTCCTGACCAAGGGAGCTCTGCTCAGGAAGAGAAAGAAATATCTCCAAAATTAATTAACTTTTTGTTTGTTTGTTTCTCTCTGTTTTACTCCCATTTTGGTTCTAATGGGATGCATGACATACAAAAAACCAAATTGAGTCATGTAGACAAAATAAACTTTTCATCTGCACCTCTGTGGTTAAGACATAGGAACCAAATATCTGCATATTCTTGCCACAAGCCCAAAGTAAGTTGATTCAGCAAGAAGCAAGGTGCCCAGGAAATCTGTAGAATGCTGTAAAATCATTTACCCATTCAAGCTCCTAATTTTCCTAGGGCACACACTAAAATATCCAAAAATTGCTTTTCTGAATTCCTGAACTGAGTAATTATTACAAAGGTTTGAAGATGTCCCCTTTGACATCTACAAGCATCACTCAGTATCTTGCTCCCCAGCCCACAGTGTACTGAGTGTCATGTTTCTTGACCACTGCAAAATCAGTGCAAGAATGCAGAACAGCAAGATGAAAACTAGCTAGAGACGGCCTGCTCTGGGAATCTTAGAAAACGCTCATTCATTATTAATGCTCAAAGCTTTCCTTCTCGTCTGGTTTACATTATGGCTGGTAAAAAGGCCACTTTCCAAGATAGAGATCTTTATATTGATGCTTTCAGAGGCTCAAAAGAGGTTCTGTTACTGCCCTCAGAGCTGCAGCCACTTCTCATTATGAGGCCAGCAGACATAGGTTCCTGCTTGTTGTAATGTCTTTTGAAAAGGTTTTTCCCCAGCAGCTCACACTGCAAGGGAAACAGCAATGGATGTTGACTGACTGTTAGAACAATACATGTGAAGCCAAAAAACACATCAATGTATAGCTTAGATAGGGCTTTCTTGGGTCTTATTTTTAGGTAACTCAATTCAGAGATGTGCTCCCATCCCCTTGAAGGCACAAGATTTCTAACTTGTATTCTCTACTGCCTTGAAGTCCTCATCAGAAGGCACTCTGCACCCACAGCATGGAAGTACCTTCTTTATCCTGGCCGATAATCACACTGCTCTGTATACTGCTATCAGCCATCTGTGCGAACAGATGCAAAATCCCTTTTCCTCAACAATAACACAGACTTGCAAATGAAAATTACATTAAACATTTTAAGAGGTCTGAGAGAGCAGAGTCAAATTGTGCAAAACCCCTTAGAGGGGAGGACCTCAAGCAGCCATCTTTATGTGATTGTTCTATAGGTGAGCCCTCAACTGCTGAAAATTTAAATGACACTTTGGATCTGCACAGGTTCCTTTGGCCACCATTTCAATGACACATTTACTAAGATTAGGGTCTGATTAGCAATTCAAGTAGGAAAAAAAAAAAAAAAAAATCAACAAAACCTCCTTTCCTTCTATTATCTGCTGGATGTCACCCAGAGAATGCTCAGCTTGCTGTGAACTGGACTCCAAAAGGTATGCTTAGATCAAACATGTTTCATTCTAAATATATGAGATTTCATATCTCCTCTGAGAGAGCTGCAGGGGATCATGTGTACAGAGCTCCTTTCTCTGAACTTTAGGTGTGTTCTTACCTGGCTTTGTCCCAAGGCTTGGCTTTCTTCCATATAGGGTGCAGAAATAGGTGGGCACTGAGGCATGCCAAACACAGTCTGAGAAGAACTGGAAAAAAAATATTATATATAAGTGCATTTGTATTTATACTCTATTTGCCACTTACTGTAATGTTTTGCAGCAGGACAAGAGTGGATGTTGGCAAGACTACTCATTTGAAATAGAGTTCTATTAAGTTGTCTACACCTGCCCCATTTCTCAAAATTGTTATGGCCTGAAAATACAGGTTCTGCAGTGGGAAGACAGCCCTGACCCAGAGCAGTATGCAGGGAATCACATCTCAATTTGCAACTTTCCTTCTGCCCCAAAACACTCTCCATAAACAAGGAGGTGTCTACCATAACTTCTCTCTCCTGGAACATGTTTTAAAAGCAGAGATCTTAAGAGTCAAAACATGTGGCTTTAGACATAGACACAACATTGGCTATGCTTCTGCTGCAGCTTTCCAAGGCCACCAGTTGAGTCTGGGGACATGGCTTCCCCTGCCACACTCCCCTGGAGGCTCTGTCAACCTCTCAAAACAGATCAGTCTGTGGGTACTGGGTCAAGTAGCAGACATTGAGTACTCAAGAATGGGATGTTCTCTCCCATTATCACCAACTCAAAAATCTCTTTAATCCAACCACACTGCCTATACCAAAGCCAGGAACAGCCCAAGGTGTGAGTGTCCATACAGGCCCAGACAAGAGGTGCCCTCCAGTAGAGTATAGGAAAAAAGTAGAAGCAACAGGGCAAGTGTCAGGTTGCCCTTCCTTGGAATGCCTCCCAGGTTCCAGCAACCAGCCTTGGGACTCCTCTGCTGGAGGCTACATTCAGAGAGTCACATTTCCTAATGACAAATGGGCTCAACTCCCTCTCCCACCCTCTCAAGAATTTGTCTCATGCTTTTTCACAGCCCACTTACACCGATATGCACAGTGCCCTTAGCAACGAGTTCTGCAATTCAGTTATGCAACATGCCAAGAAGTAGCCTCTGTTTGCAGGTTTGGGCCTTGCTGCCTGCTGGTGTCAGGATGCTGGGTTATCCAGAGAGGAGAGCCTAACAGCAGGAGGATTCCCAGCATTCTGAGCTGGAATCCCAGAAATGCAGGCAGAAGCTGTAAGCTGCTGTGAACATCTCAGCACTGACATTTTCTAAATCAATATGCTGGCTCATATATGCAGAATGCCTTGCTCCATTGAGCTCAGTGTGCTTTTCTTTCTGAAATGGAAGGCTCGAGATTTCCACTCTGCAAGAACCATGAGCTGGGCTACAGTCCACCTGTCCCGACTTGCAGAGAGAAGAGCTTACACCAGCACTATCTGTAAAGGGGAGCACCTGTTTGGTGTCCCACAGGGACTTCCACTCCGCGTGCTGGATCAGACCCTCCCCTCAGGCAGCAGAAGCAGATGGAGACAGTCAGCTTCCAGCCTGGTTCCCTCTCACACTCCCACCTCACAGCCTTGTAGATCAGAAGAGGTTTGGACACAGCCCAAGTGCACAGGAGTGGCTGTAAAAAGCCCATGAAAGAAATCAACAGGAATTCTTCTGATAAGCCTTGAGGCCATGTCCTTTCCAGGTGAGCATCTTTAAAAATGAGACAAGCAGATTAAGGGTCTTTTGGCTGACTTGTAGCTCTATCCCAGTGCTCAGGAAGCAAGGAGAGCATAACACTGAGTCCACTCCAGATAGGTGATCCTGGCCAAATAATTTCCTTCTCTTTGTGCTACTCTTACCTCTGAAACCAGGATAACATCACTGCCCTGTCCTTCCAGGACAGCAACACCCATTTGCCTTACAGTTTGATCTGTTGCCCCCACGAGTCCCTAGAAGAGTGATGCTCATTGCACCATGACTGCTCAAGAGGACTCTGGTAACAAAACTCTTCTCTAAACACTGATTCTCTTAGAGGGCTCTGCCTTATAACACAGGTGATCCTCATTGACTGAGGAGTGATCTTGCCCAACACAGGGAGCTCTCCTGGCTCCCTAGAGAGAAACTGCAAAATGAAATTGCACCCTAAGCATCACTCACTTCTGAGAAAGATTGATGTTCCATAGCATTCATGGAATTTTGAGGAGGTCAAGAATTTGGGGGGAGCTGGCCCAGGCCACTAAACAGGGTTTACAAATAGGGTTCAAATAACTGTATCCTCACCAAATGTGCCAACAAAGCAGCAAGTCCTGCCACTCACAGGAACATGATAAAGGGTGTGTGGATTCCTGGCACACTGACATACCCAACAAGGAGACATTCACCATAGATTTCTTCTACTGGCAGAACATATTTTAAAAATAAACATGAGCTCACTCTAGAGTCAGAACATGCAATTTTAAATCCAGCCAAAATACTGCCAGCAAGACTTGCTGATCTTTCATGATCTTTAGCCACTGTTTCTGTGAATCCTAAAACACAGCCTGAGGTTTACAATGCCTGACCTGGGTTCTCCCCTGCAATTCAGAGCAAAGAGTCTGACATGAATGTGAACAAGGCACCAGGCCAAGTGGGAAACAGGGGTAAATGGCAGAAATGTTTTTAGCAGGGAACTGGGGCCAAAGCCTCACCAATCTTTATCTCCAGTGAATCACTGCATTTACTTGTTGTTTGACAAACCACAAAGCCTTCTATGCCTCTGCTTCCTCATTTATAGAGTGGGAATTAAGCTTCTTCTACCTGCCTTTTTGACATACTGACAGTGTCATGCTGGCACAAATGCTGGTCAGCATCAAGCAGAAGTGTTATAAAATGGGGCTGCTGCTCCTGCTCTGTCTTGCAGATCAGTAAATTAAAGGAAGCCCATAATGTCTGGCAGTGTTTATTTTTATGTAACATTATGGAAGTTGTACAACATATGGAAAATGGCACGAATTGTTGTTGTTTTGCATTCTCTGAATTTATCTCAATTCCCAGAGAAAACCTGAAATCTGAAACCTTTGTTTCAGGTGGAAAACAAAGACAGAACAAAGCCTGTCTTTCTACCTTCCAATTTGGAAAGCTTGCACTATGGAATAATCTTGTCATGAGGTTGTGAAGCTACAAAAACTATTTTAGGATTAAGTACAGATCCTACCAACCCAGGCCACAGCACCAGCCCTCACTGGATCAGTACAGGTTATGCTTTTCTGCTAAAACCAAGCAAATAGTTCAGAAGCTGAACCTACCTGAAAAATAAGGGGTCATATCTTTTCTGATTAGGCTGGTTCCAAATCTCCTTTGTGCCACAGACACACATATACACTTAGACAACATGACCCATGCACAGATATAAATACCAGCAAAGAAAGATGGACACAAGGAGAAGCAGTCCCTGGGAATGAGATATATCACTATTCCTGCAACTCTCTCAACAGAGTAGCAAGACATGTCTGGACTCACAGCATCATTTTTATTCCTGCCTTTAGGCATCCCTGTGCTTTCCCTCCCTTTACCTGTAGGGAATGGATTCCAGGGTCCCTAGCTGTCCTCCTCTAAAGATTAAGCTTTCATCCTGTAAATCTGACTGCTGAATGAGTCTTTCTGAACTGGCTTCAACACAGCCACCTTGTGGGACTATGCTCAAGGGAACTCTGATACCTGCTGAAATAAATGCTCGTATTAAACACAAGTACACACACAGATAACATGGCCATAACCTCTGACCCCGCTATTCCTTCTCTCCTTGCTTCACATTCACCAGAGCCTGGGTGAATGGCAGTTACAGCCCTTCCCGCTCTACACACCTAGAGCAAAAGCAAGTAGACATCACTTATGCATCCCATCAAGCCTATTCTGAAGAACAGGGAGAAGAAAAGAGATGGTGGGAATGCTGAACAAGATTGGACAGGAAGAAGACAAAGAGGAAGAGAGAAAAAATAGCAAAAGAGAGAAAGGAAAGTGAGAACATGTGCTTGAAGACAAGCACCACATCACAGCTAAGAAGTTCCCAAACTTTTCTCAGGCAATATATTAATGATGACAGGCATTAAAAACCCAGAAGTTTGCAAAAGGACAAGGTGAGTAGATAACACCAGGAGGGACTCTCTCAATGGAAACACTAAAAGGATCCACCACTGTCTTATGGAAATGGTTACAATTTAGGCAAAAGAGTAGGTAAGAATATCTGTTACGACACCTTAAATCAACAGATTTTCTCACTGAACTGCTATGGAAGTAGAGCTCCAAAGCTCAAAGTAAGCCCTGCTCTCCTTCATCAGGACACTTAAGTGAGCAAGAGGTTTACAACAATGGGAAGAGAAGCTCGCAAACTCTTAAGGTCAACAATCTGGGTGCAGTTTTACTAACCTTCTACAGCTGGGGTCCACACGGAGCCAGAGACTCCTCCGGTGCTGTAAGGGGCCCACCACGTGGGCAGCCAATAATTCACGAAGGGAAGGGACTCATAAGAGTGCAGGGCAAAGCTCCCCTGCCAGGGGCTGGCAGCAGCACTGCTCAATGCTTCTCCAGGCAGCAGCACAGGAGAGCCAAAGCAGGTTCCTGGTTCCATCACAGCCTCAGTGCCAGAAGGTACAGGCTGTTCAATGCTGTGAGTGGTGAACAAAGCCATGCTTGTTCCAACTTCATCTAGCTCAGAGCTCTGCATACAGCTGCAATAATGGAGAAAATGAATCAGCCAGACATACTGCTTTGCCAAAAGGGGACCCCCAGCTAAACTTTAGAATCCTGCCCTCCACAGCTGGGAGATGAGCGGCTCTGACTGAACATGGAACATTTCCATCAGTGGTGGCAAGGTTCCTAAGTGACACCCCCTGGGAACCAACGTGGAAGTCAGTTCCGTGAATATGTTTAAATGTTGCTTCATCTCTGAACTGTCACTGTGAAGATGCCATACATCACCTGGATTCCAGCATCTTTAAATATGTTCCTTCAGAAGGCTTATACAGAGATGCAGCTGACTGCTCCCATCCTGGCTCACAGGGTGTGAACGTTATCTCCACTTGCTCAGGGCTGATGCCCACATGAGATCCACCTGAAAGGTGCAGGCCAGGCAGGTGAAACAACACTAATGGTTACTCCAAAAGGCAACTAAACAAGTCTAATCTGCCAAATGCAGCAAGGCCCCCCCGTTCCTTGTGACTGAAGTTTGGTTAAGTGTCTGTGGAAGGACATGGAAATACTGCGTTTCCCTGGAGTACACTGCCCTGATTCCAGAATCTGAGAGCTAAAACTTGCTGCCTCCCATGTATTTGCTTTCATTTGGTGCCTCTTTAAAGCCAGGCATTTCTTTTCACCTGTCCTTGCACAGGCCTTAGCAGTGTCTGCTCCTCTGGAGTGACAGCCTGGAGCCAAACAATGAGGCACTCCACTGAAGCAGAGTCCTCCAGCATCCACTTGATCCATCACCACATGATGCTGTTCTCAAAAAGCAATATTCTTCCCTTCCTGAGGGAATTTAAAATTGATTTTCACCTCTCTGGACCACATCCTGAACCCATTAGGAAGAGACAAACCTGCAGTTTGTGGAGCGTGAGATCCTTTATCCTGTGGCTCATTTGTGTGGTAAGTGAAAGTCCTCTCAGGACGTGAATCGTTGGCCTCTTCCATACGAAGGAGGCGGGATTTTTGACGCCGTCGGTAATTTGCAAACCAATTATAGACCTGAATTGGCTGCAGGTTCATGTCCCGAGCCAATCCCTCCTGCAAATCCAGGCACAGGGAGAAATCAAGGGGAAAAAAATCACATCCAAATAATGAGGCACTTCCCTTCAGTTCCAAAAGCAGTCCAGCAAACGACCTTCCAAACCCAGAGACATTTACTCACTATGTCTCTGATAGGTCTACGTGGATCTGATTGAGGAGACCATTTCATAAACTCAGAGTTGACACAAAACACAAAATCCACCCTGCACTCCCAGACAATTTGTTTGCTAAGGAAGCCACTGCTATTCTATACTGTTCACCAGATAATGCCCTCACCAAAGCATGCTCTTCCCACAGAACGACAGCTTCACAGAGGCAGACATTAAAGTCTGAAGCCTTCACATGGCAAGGTAGTGATCAACAATGCTTATTGATTTAATTTACACATCTCTTCTATTAAAAATCTGTCCCTGTCCAAAGAAGGTAGACCCATGCATACACCAACACAGCCTGTTGTGTTATCACATTAAATTACCAGCATTTGAAAAGTCAGCAGAAAATATGTTCTTGTGAACAAAGTGCAGTTTTATTTAGGCTGTTAGTCAAGTCAGAACTATTCATCATTGTAATAGAGTTCTGCTGAGTGATGGCTGTTTGGTTGCCTATGCTCAATCACTACAAAATTAGAACGGTTAAAAACCCAGTGAGGAATTTATTGTCCTTCAACTCTTTGTCCACAGCAGGAGAAATTACTTTACATGAACTTGATGATTTTTTTAAAGAAACCTTTAGGGAAAGATCAAATACGAGGAATCCCAGCCCCAATGAGCCTTTAGAAAACAAGGATTTAGGAATTAAACCAGTTAGGGGCTCCTGATTAGAGAGTCCTGCTTTTCTGTGACAAAAACACTTGATTGAAAGTATCCCTAGCATATCCCTACCTGCTGTTTCTTGTCTGGATGTGCTGTCACCTCTGCAGCAAACCTGTGCAGGTGCTGGCGTACTTCTTCTGAATAGTTTCGATTCTTCAAACCTTCAGGGCAAAGGGAAATAGGTGGAGGATTCCTGTACACAGGAGAAAACAGGATTAAAAAGGACCCAAAAGGAGTAATTCACATCCGTAGGAATTTTCTCACATTGCCACAAGTGGTCAAAACACCAAGAAAAACCAAGCTCCAAGAAGCAGCATCTTGAGATGTAAAATCAGTCTCTGCATATGTAGCCCCAGCAGCTGAAAACTACAGAGAAAAAAATCTTGTTTTCCCCACGAGGCAGTACCTCTTTCTGCTACGGAATTTCTGCAGTGGTGTCAGAAAATCTGTCTGCTGTTTCTTCATAACCCTCCAGTAGTGAATCTCATGCCAGAGTTGCACCAGTTCTTCCTTCTCTTCTGCCTTGCAATACTAAAACAAAAGTGTGTTTAAGCAAACCTTTCCAGAGAGTCACTTAGACTGCTTATAAAGGAGGAAACCCTCAAAAGAAATTTACTCAGGGATTCCTACTGGTTTGACAGAGCTGGTAGCATTATCTAAGCATAAGGCTCTCTGTACCTTCTCTCATGTACACATGCTGCCTAATTCCTTCTTTTCCTCTGGTGAAAAGGTCTACGTTACCAGATCTAGAGGCCAAAAATCCCTCACCTTGAGTGGCACCATCCAGCCCTCCTCATATACTCCCACCCTGCCAAGCCCTCTAATCTTGGGCTTCCCAGCGTTTTACGTCCTGAGCCCTAAGACTGTGAAAAACTTCAAGAACTATCATAGTAGAGAACAAATATCCTGCTACAACCAACCCCATAATCACCCAGTTACCTTCTTCCCCTTGGCTGATTAACACTAAGTGCCTGTAGCAAAGGCTTTGTCCTGTGTTTGAGGTCACCAATGCACCCCATCACCTTCCACTGCCTTCCACAAGCTGGAAATTCTCCTCCCTGTGCTGCAGTTTGGATACTTCTGCACTAACAGCTCTAACTACTGTTTTTCTAACATAGCTTTTTGTTTCTATGAAGAACAAAAGAACACATCCCTACCTCCAGGAGGCTGCAGGCTGCATCATGCTGCCCTTTGTGGATATGAACGGACACACAAGCCCGGACAACATGGATATTAGTGAGAAAATATCTCTTGTTCTTGCAATCCATTATGGCTTCAACCAGTTTCTCCAGACTAGGAGATGAGTTCTGGAGCTCCTGGCAAAGCTGTCCTGCTAGACCCAACAGCTTGGTGGGTGGGGGATGTTCATTTTCATTCTCCTTTAACATGGCCATGAACTGTTCCATCATCATGTCCTGTTGGAAGCTTTTTCTGTGCAATGTACAAAGTTGTGGTTAGATAAAAACTCTTTATCTCCTATTTTTAGCTTCTACGGTATGCTTTTCCTTTTTTAAAGAAGGAAAGAAATTCACTGTGCTGTTAAAAGCAGCCTAAGGACCTCAAAATACTTAAAATAAAACTAGGCCTAAAGCAGCCCTGAAAAGTTAAAGACACATCAGGTTTGCTGTTGAGAAAACTTAGCTCAGAAAGACACATTAAACTTTCCCCAAAAGTCAGATACTAACTCTAGGGTTTACATCCACTGCTTACAGGTTAAAACCACCGATACATTAAGTCCCGAGACAGGTGAAGTTAATTTGGTGAAATTTCTCCAAAATGGCATGTGACAGGCCCGGGCAGACCGCAGTTACCTTAAAATGTAAAACCGCCGTCGGGGCTTTTTCTGGCCGGTTTTCCTGAGAAAAGGAAGCCCGGCGCGATTCCCAGCGAGCACAGCACACTCTTGGGCCAGCCGGGCAGAACGGAGAAAAGCTGTGAAATAGCTGCGAAGTGCAGGAGCAGGGACACGAGGCAGCCGCATCCCCTTCCTCCCGCGGCGAGGCGGCGGTCCCTGCAGCCGGCCCGGTCCGTGTCCTCACCGCAGCTTCGTGCCCGTCCAAGCGCTCTCCGGCGGCGAGGGCACTCCGGGGTCAGATGCGGAGCCGCCGTCGCGTTCCCAGAGCCCGCCCAGGCGAGACTCCGAGGCTGCCCCTGCACCCCACCCCCAGCCCCGCCACGGCGTCGAGCAAGCACCCGACGCATGCACAGCTCATGTCGGAGTGCAGAACAGATGTAGAATGGGGTAGAATGGATGGCAGCAAGTTCCTTCCATAGTAGAGAGCATTTTTAAGTCGCTAATGGGGATCAGACAAGCACTGATAATTTTGATACACTTAGAGAGACTCAATTAAGAGGGCACGCAGCTCAAACCCACGTTTTGTACGTGGGTGCTGTCTAAAAACAGATGAGTCATCCTGACTCAGTTCAGGGGATAAAAAAACTGAAGCAGCTACGATTTGCCTTGAATCAGATCTGAACACCACTGCGAAGGTGTCAGTCCTCCCGAGTCCAGTTTCTCGAGGACGTGTAACAATGAGGAAGCCTCTCACAGCAGGAGCCAACAGCCGCGGGCAGGGCACGGCGGGGTGCCGGCTGTGACCCACCCTAAATCTGCACTCAATTAACCAGCACGTGCCAAGGCCCTGCACACACAAAGGCTACATACTCGAGTGCAGGCAGCTTCCTCTTGCGGAGTGCCGACACGTTCTAAAAACCTCCCCATAACCCTCAGCAGCAATTTGTGTTCAGTGGGGCCCTTCATGTCTCCTTAGGCTTTGGTGCTGGCCTTGCAAGGCAGTAACTGGCTCCCTGATCTTGCTGTGTGACAGAAAATCCTGACAGACAGAAAATCCTCCATGATTATAAGACAAAGCCCCAGCAGTGAGCTTTGAGCTGAACGTAGGAATATATTTTCTTTTAGCAATTGTTCTCTGTTACTCACCAATTGTGTATTGCTGTCTGAGGAGTTACAACAAAACATCAGGTCACTTCATTTTCTGCATTTTACTTATTTACATGTATGAAAATTTAACAAGCATCTCTCATATCTTATCTTACATATTCACACAATCAGGTACACGTTGGAAGGGGAAGGGGCAGGCTGCTGCCAGGCACATCAGATGCCAACAGCACCGATCACGTCCAATGACTGGAAGCTGGTACCACCACACGGTGCAGAATCCAACTGCCCTTGAAAGCCATTTGCACTCTCCCTCCTTTACCTCTGCTCTAACTGAAGTTTTGGCAAGCAAGGACTGTAGCTACTTGAAAACAAGCTGAGGTGAGGTGATAGATACTGGCAAGCCAAGAGCTCAAATTCTTTTTTTCCAAGCACTTAATGAAATTCTGTTGAATATCAACAGCAATATTGCTCAGGTCCTCTTGGAGCCTCAATATGAATCCAACAGAGAGACTCTCCACTTCTACTTCCTTGCAACAAGGTAAAGCTTCTAGCTGTCTCCCTAAGAGATACAACCCTCTTCATGGAGCACTAGCATGCATCTTGTCCAGACAATCAGTCCAGAACATAACCAGCCGGCTGTCTTTGTTCCAGCAGAAGTCTGTGAAGTCTTTCAGCAGCCGGTCTGCGAACTTCTCATCGCCAGTGGCACTGGAGCGCCAGGTTTTGGTCAGCATGGTGTTGTAGGCCCAGTTGTAGCCAATTCTCTCCTCACAGAACATGTTCTGGTTGCTGGAGCTGGTGGAGTTGCGCCGGCGCCGCTGCTGCCCGCTGGAAAACTTCCTCTTGGAATATGGCAGCTGCAAAAACACTGTCCCTGCAGGAAACAGACAGCACTTTAGTCTGAGGCACGCCTGAGTCCCTACTACTGGTAGCTGACTTGTTAAATTCTGAAAAGGAACTGGCGTGAGCTTCATTTACTTGCCTTGAGCAAGAGAAAATGGGATGCACTTTTCCCCCTCGGCTCTTAGGTGCTACTTCTTTCTGTATGTTACAACACTGGGAGGGAGCGCACTTCGTCTGCCTTTCTCTTACAAGCACAGAATGAAGCAAAAATGTAGGCTCTGATCCATCTTGCTAAGTTCCCATCAATTTCCATTCTCTTCTGCAATTTTCCAAACACTGTCTTCCTGTCATTGTTTTCATGTCTCAGCAAGTGGACCCTAAATGCTTGATCTGTCTCCCACACAGCGTGTATGGGCAGAGATGCATCTACAACAGACCTTAAGCACGAGAACAGAACTCTGACTTGTCACAATACCTTTCCCTCCTTCTACCTTCTGGGTACACATTTATTTACATTGACCTTGGAATAAGCTTTGCCTTATTTTTTTTAATTTCCTCATCTTCTGGAAAGAAAAGTTTCAGGGCCACTGTGAAGCAAGATTTCAAACCAACACCATTTATTAGCAGCAACACTTCCTGCTTTTCATACTGCCCCCTCCAGTTTTCTGGTTTGTGTTGTCTGACACACCTACTTGTCATCTGGTTAGGGACAGAACAGCACCAACATCACTGACACAAAACACAACTACATGTAAAATGGTTCTCTTGTCTGTCATAACCTCCTCCTTGCCACAGTGCCTCCCAAACATTGCTCACCTGTGACATGGATATACTGGGGCTTGTTCTCTGCTGGGAAGTTGAATGCAGAGGCCGAATATTTATCTTGTACAAATCCAAATCTGAAGAAATAGAGACAAGGGGAATTAAAAAAGAAAAGAAAACAAAAAGATAAAAAGAGCCAGTCCAGGTAGGATTCCTCAGCCAAAGGCAGGGGCACCAAAGGAAAATCCTTCCACTATCCCTTTCTTATGGCCTGAAGGCAAAACGAAAATGAAGAGAGTTGAGCCTCCCCAAATATTCTCTGCTCCTGCCAGGGTGAAAGCCTGTCACCCCACACTGCTCCCTGTCCTGACTTGAGCTGGAAACAAGAGCAGCAGCTCCAAGCAGTCTCTGACAAAATGGGGCAGCTGCACACGAGGGGGACAAGCAACAGTCAAGACAGACATTCCCTGGGTATGCTTCAAGCTGCAACATTATTTTTTTCATGATATGCAACATTCCATGCAGAACTCCAAGCAGCTTACCTGGTAGTTCTCTGCTGTTTGTAGGATACTTGTTCTCCTGCTTCCTAAACTAATGAAAGCTGATTTCCAAGCTAAAGTCCATTACAAAAGGCAGCCCCCTCTGTCATGAAAAAAACCCTGGCAGCAACACCATGAAAGAAACTGGCAGCTCAATCATACAAAGGGATAAGGCTAGATAGTATCCAAAGCTTCCAAAAATTCCTTCTTAAACTGGGCCCAACCTCCTCTGTACAGCTCCCACCCCAGTCTCCTGCCTATTGTCAATCAAGAGTCATCCAGTTCAAGACTGTACTAAATACACAAGAAGGAAATAACTGTTCCTTCTCAGGAAGAATCTATTTACAGTCTTTCTGCTTCTGACTTAGAATAACGGGCACTTTGCAAAGGCAAGGCTCTCCCTAGGAAGAGAGCATGGTTCCCAAGGACGGACAGGCTGAAACACCACACAGCTGTCCCTTGCACCCACAGAACCACCTCCAGGCATGGAGGCTGCATTTTAGTCTAACAATCTGTAAGCAAACTTCAGAGAGGCAGACAGCACAGAAGCCAAGTGACTCAGGAGTGACTGCTCAGCACAGGTCTGCACCCCACAATATCCAGGGAGACAGGAACTGTTTGGTCACTGCCCTCCACTGCAGACATACCTGTGTGCTATTGCTTCCTGGAGCAGATGCATTCGGTCCCAGTACGTTTCGGGTTCAAAACCTGAAACGAACAAAAGGGTGACAATTATCTAGAAAAGTTACTTTATTCCCTTCCTTTACAGGACTTCAGTTTTCCTCAGGAGGCCTCTGTGCACTCTTTCTTTCCCCTAGATATTTCTTGCAGTCATGTTTTTTTGTCAGTTGTCTCTTAGAGATGTGTCTTGTACACTCCAGTAGCAGACTCCTCCCTAAATTTATTATTTGTGTCTCTTGAGATGAAGGAGAAGAACATAAAGGAGGGTGTGGGAGGGGGCAAGGAAGAAGAGTGGGCTGTTTGTGTATCACAAAAGTGCTCTGAAAATACTTAATTCGGTCAGTGGGGCTATGGTGACCTCACGGCACATGGATTTGTCACATTCATTTTACAGTTACACCTGGACACTGAGTCAAGGGTTAATGAAAATATCATATTTACTATTTTAAAACAGAGCTTTTTGCTAATTGTCCCTTCTCATTATGCAATTTTGCCCTTCTCTGCATGAGAACAGTTCTCTGATCTTTGGGCTTCCACCTGAGTTTTACCACAACAGTTCACTGGAAAGGGCGAGGTCACATTGCAGAAAAGGAGATTGCAGTTTCTGGTGCTTAAACTCATGTGCAAACACTGTAACCATTAAAGTAACCATAGCAACGAGAAAAAAGGGATGGCAGTCGTGAAAGTCCAATCTTAGGGAGGGGGAGAATAAACAAATGAAGGATACAAATGCAGAGCAGCTCTGGGCCTACCAGCAAAACCGACAGAAGAGTCTGTCAAACACAACAGCTACTGATATGGGCTCTGTAAGGGTGTGCAGGGTAAGCACCACTGGGGAGACCACCCTTCCTGTGTGCTGCTGCTTCCTGCTGCCCACCTCAGCCCATGCACAACCAGCCTGCCAGCACAGCTTCCTCCAGCACCTCCTTCCTGAGGGGCAGCTGACTGTAAAAACAGCTCCTTCAGTCACCTAGGGCTGGCTGGTAAAGGAGCTTCTTTCCATCAGCTACATGCCAGCAGTGACCTGTTTGCACAAAGCATCCTGAGGGGTAAGAGAAAGTGCAGTTCTTACCATCAAACAAATGCTCACTCCCCTCCTTCAGCAAGCAGCTCACGTTGAGTGGGATGAACAGCTGAGCTCGAAGTGGGTCCCCATACAAGTAACTGGGCAAGGCAAAGGGGCCTTCCAGGACTGGCACGAGCAGGAACCCACAGGAGGTGGCTTTCCGATGCCAACCCTGAACCTGAGAAGAAATTCAAACAATGAATCAGAGCACATATGCCAACTGACGAAGGGCACTTATGTGCATGAGAGCAACTCATTCCCCAAGAATAAATCAGACGTGCTCAATTCTCCCCAGGCTCAGCTTGCTCTGCATGGCAAGCACACCAACGTCCTCGCAAGCAAAGCAGTACAAGCACAAGACATCAGGCTTTTCCTTTTTCTGAAGAGCCCCATCAATCAGAAAGCACTTTAAAATAGGACATTTTTCAGGAACTGATTCAGCCTACTCATCACCAGTGGCTAAACACTTCTGCTTTACTGGAACAGTGCAATTGATTTTAAATAAAAGCAAAACCAACTATCTAGTGCTGTCTGGCTGGGTGGGGTAAAATCTGCTGTTAAATAATTCAAGTTTTACAGAAGCTGCATTAGGGAAAACAAAAAATCTAAACACGAAATCTAAAAATTAGAAAGTGACATGTTTTCAATTCAAAATGTTTTCAGCAAGTTAAGAAAACCTAAAACATTGCTGAACAGGAAGAACACACTCCTGGAAAAGCCCTCTTATGAAAGCAATTCCACTGAGATTTAAAGTTTTAAGGCTTGGGGATAGAAGGAATGTAACGTGAAACAGATTTTTTTCCAAAGACCCGGCTCAGGGCTTAAAATTTGCCTAAGGGGGACTTAAATTCATCACCTTGACCTGTGCTGTTCTCTGCATACTGTGCATAAAACCAACTAAAAGCAGAACACTCTCCTGCAGACAGAATGACTATAGATAGTGTGATAAATGCTGACCAGATGCAGCAATGCTAACAACCACCAGGAAAATTACTTATGGAAATAAGGGCAGACACAAGCCACTGTCTCTCTCCCTAATACTTCCTAATACACTGTCCCCAGTTGTCTAAAGGGTACAGAGGCCAGACAGGCATTTCTGCGGCTGTCCAGAACACCAGCATCTCACCATCTCAAAAAGAACAGCTGCAGTCACTGCCATCCAGTGTAACTTGATTTCAAAGGCAGCGTTTAGGGAGAAGTTGCCATGGTAATAACAGCTGCACCACTCCAGCCGGTCCGTGCGGTTGTTCACATCCACGTCCAGCGTCACCGTCCGCTGCTCGGGCACCGTGGCAGCTGGGCAGCCAAGGGACAGCGCGTTCAGAAGGGGCATTAAAGAGAAGGTGGGACACAGGATGAAGGGAACAGAAGAATCAAGATAAGCAATTTGAAATTAATTTGTCCTCCCATTCCTCCCCAAATATTTTTTTGGCTAGCAGAATAGTCCCAGAATGCCACTCATCCAGATCACAAAAGACAAAAATCCTGAAGTATTTCTCGTGTCAGGGGTATGTGCTATAGAATCACCTCCCCAAGCAGTCAAAAGACATTTCAGCTGCAATAAGGAGAGAGAACCAAGAATCCAGAAGTTTATCAACAGGGAACTGGTGCCATAATTAAGTATGGCCAGATAACACCAGCTTCTTCATGCCCAAAACATTCCAAATATTTCTATATGCCTCCACCAGAAATTACAACAGGGTGCTGTTACATGGGGCAGGAGCATTCCAGGACTTTCTACAGCTAAAGGAGATTAGAAGTTACACTTCTTGTTTCTTTAATCCCATATCAATATCCCACATTACCGCATTGTTAAAAGTGCATATCCAACACTTTCTGTAAAAACACAAAGAGTCAGCCAAGACATGCAGCAGCATTCTGACCACTGCAATAGCTCCTAGTGCTTTGCAGTAAGTGCTGGGACAGTGCCCAAGATCCAGCTCCCTTTGTGCCCCACACCCCAGCATCCTGGTGACAGAAACCCTCAGGTATCAGGCAGGAAAGGGAGAGAAGCACAGCAGTGGAAGTGACCTGGCTGGTGTCACACAGAGCTGAGTGCAAGGCAGGGACAGAACCCAGATCTCCTGACCTGGAGACCGAAGTCCTGCTATGAAACACATCATCACTTTCAACTTTTCTTTAGACAAATACATAATTTAACATTTCTGTAATGCTAAAAATTGACATAAAACAATGGGCTGCAAGGCTTCTATGGGAAAACTTTTGCCCTTTTTATTATTGCATGCATGAGAGATGGGTTATTTCTTGCTGAAGCGCACCTCTTTATAGGGTCAGCTTTTAAATTATCTTATCATTTGATGGCTTGATGGTATTTAAAAAAAATTTTTGAAATCCTTCCTCAAGGTAGATGGGAAGTTCCCACCTTTACTTCTACTGCAAGTTACCTGGAGGCATTTTCAAGGCTATAAGGAAATCCTTTACATTGCTATTACTGCAGTGTAGAACATGAAAAAATATAAAAAACACAACAAAAATGAAAGAACATGACCAGTTTTCTTTCATAAATATGACCCATTTTTTTCTTTGGGAAATTGTCATTTGCAATTTCTGAGTTGATCTGGTATTGTCAAACAGACAAACACCATGAGAATTTCTTTTTCTGACTCCTTTGGGATATTGTGAACATAATTCTTATGGTGAGGAGGTTATGGTGCCAAACTTGTAACAAAGTGTGCTGGAAAACTACACCCTGGAAACTGTGAAACCAAAGCAGCTCAGTCAGGTAGGTGTTGGTCATTAGCCATGAGGTCAGTGGTAACACCATAGCCCAATGTGCCCAAACCAGCACACTGTGAAGAATGAGCTCCCTGCTCCCTTAGACTGTTGCTTTTCCCAGAGAGTGCAGACTCCCTGTTAGGGCTGGACTGTCTCTCTCTGCCTTGTCTGCAGCTATAGTTCACAGGCAAAGCCAGAGGAACACAGTCCAACCAGGTGAGCTAATCAAAAATACATTAAACACTGATGAGAAACGGTCACGTGTCTGAATTCAGAAGCTTCTGATTAAAACCAACTTGTTTTAATAGAATAGACTCTGGCTTCCATAGGTCAGACTTTAAAAGGACTCACCTGCTTCCCAATTGTCTTCTACTATTGAGTATTTAACTAATGATTTACTAAGCGAATCGGAGAGGAGCAGGCAGGTTATTCTCCAGTCACAGACTCCACTACATACATAACTACAGTTGCTAGTGCATGCACTGCCATAAATCAAAGGGACAAGATTAGCTGTATCACAGGTCAGACTTCCACTGGGAAGGGAAAGGGGACAGTCACTGGGCAAATGATTGGGGAATTGGGAGGGATAAAGATTTGACAGATACACGGAGCTTGTTCCAGAGCTCCCAATGCTGGCATGCAATTTTATGTCACAGCCTGACATTTAGGGAAGGTGGGGAGGGGAAGAAATAAAAACCACAACCTAATCAAGACCAAGAGAGGAACAAATGAAGTCACGTGGACCAGGGGTCATCTGGGTTTAGTAAAGCTCTTTACCTCAGATGAACTGCTGAAGTTTTTTTTGGAATACTGTTTAGAAGAGGGACAGCACAGAAACATCGTTTAAACCAGTTCCTTTGTAAGAAAAAATTTCCCCACTCAATTTTTCTACTTGAAACTATAACTCCTGGAAAATCCAGATTGCATGAGAGCAATCTGAAGGCATTTATCACTCATTCAAGGGCGGCAAATTAGTTAAACAGTATACAATGGACATAATCCCAACTGAAAAGGAAAAGGAGAGCTACACAGGTGTGTAATACCCACACGCTGCAGGAATACAGTCTTGTCCTGGCTGGTGTTAAATGCAAGGTGAGGAGGACACTGAGGCACACTTCTACTCATCCCCATGGGTGCAGGCCTGCTGAGTCTCAGTCTTCTCATCTCACAACAGAGCACAGACAGAGGAATGTGAACTGGTTTCCTCAGGGTAAATAGTGAGTAAGAGATCAAACCACGAACAGGATCTGGCCCAAGTGCCTCCAGCCTCCACAATACTTTCATGCCAGCCCACGTTCAGGCTTCTGCTCTGGCCAGCCACTGAGCTAATGAGGTTGGATATAAGCCAAGGCAACAGATTTATCGTGTGACAGGGAAAATAACCTGCATATGTTGGCTTCAGGGAATTAGCCATCAGTTCACACTTCCTATCCTTAATGCTTCCTCATTTCTGGTGCTGTTCCTCTTCAAACAAGGCTCTCAGAAGTACACAAGGATTACTGTGACTTCAGGTTTAAGAGATACTAAACCAGCAATAAGGCACTTCTCTTCAGAAGGTCAAATATACACAAGAGGAGAACAGCAAAGTTTTTCTTTTTACCCTTAATTGCTCAGCCTTTAACACATGCATCTAAATAAACCTGAAGTTGCAGTTCCACAGCAATGATTTTTTCTCTTAAACAAGGAAAGAAGAACAAAAGCAAGTGACTCAGGCTGGCCTGGAAATGCAACAAGAAGCTGACAAAGCAACAGGGTCAGTCACGAAGCCAGTGTGTTTCACGGGCTGTTAGAGGCAGTCAGTGTTATTCTCCACACATTAGAGAACATTAGATACTAATGGAATCTTGCTCAGCAGCAAGATCTTCCTACTGCTTCCATACCATAGGGATCATCTGCAGCTGGGCTCCACAGACAGGAGCCTGGTTCAGATTAGCTAAAAAGCCTCCACACATACAGAAAACTTCTAACACATCTGGACCTCACTGTGGCTTTTGCCCCTAGGAAGCAATTAGATATGTAATTTTAAGAACAGTTTGGTTGCTTTGCTGTTCTCACAACTTAGCCCTCCATACTCCTTATAGGTTGTGAAGAGTCTCTCTGGATCTGCAAGAAGACAAATTATCTTCCCCCCTAAATTCTAGAGGTCCAGGAAGAAGGAATATTTTAAGAAACACTTTTTATTGCATTCCAGTACTCTGAAACAAAAGTTACCTGCCCAGCCAGTGAAACACACCTCCAGCATATGAGAACGAGTCCATGTGCACGACACTGTAAGGCCAGCATGAAATTTGCAGCTTTATTGCTGGTCCACGTGAGATCATACTCTTGGCTGGCTGCTCTTCCCCTTTCAAACTATCCCCTAGAACTTCCCCAGCTGTCACCTGTGCTGTGCATCTACCTAAGAGTGCAGCTGCCTGGCTCCGTCCTCCGAAACTGCGGCTAAAGGAACTGTGCCTACTTGCATAGGAGGCGGGGCGGCTGGGCAGCCAGGGCAGGAAGAACGCCGGGATCTCCGAGTGCAGGAGCTCTTCTGCCACAAAGGCCACCTCAAACCACTTCCTCTGGAAGGCTGAGAAGTCATCCATGGCAGCCGTGTGCCACATGGCAGGCTGCTGCAGCCCCACTGCACAAGCGGAAGGGGAAGGGCAAGTCCAGTTAGAAACAAGTGATCAAGGCTCATAGAGAAAAGTATTTCTTGATGAAAAAGAGGTAGGATAAAAATTAACTTTGTTTTCTGCAATTCCTTTTTTTTTTTTTCCTTAACTAAAAAGGCCAAATTTCTCAGACTCTCTTAAGATCAGTGTTTTTGGTTGCTCCCAAAACACATTTGTGCTGCAGCACCCCTAAGAATCAAGAACAGCCTAGTGATTATGCAAGGGGAGAGTGAGGAAAGTCTTGTAATAACAGTGCTGACCTCGGTCTGGTTCTTTGTCCACAACAATCTTGTAAAAATAAAAGCCATAAATAAAGGTTCGTAGAGCTTCTCCAGATGCATGGACAATAAGCTGCTCTTCTAACATTTTCTGAACAAGAAAAAGAAAGAACAGAGCAAACATGATAAAAAAAATCACTCTCCCAGTTACATAAAAAGGTTGCTAGAGAACATTAGGAAATAACTTTCTTTTTCTTGACATCTTTTTGTCCAGATATGTGCCTAACAAGAATACCAGCAAAGTTATTTCTTGATAGTCAGTAAATGTAGCAATTTCTTATCTCCCTGAGAAATTTCCACAGATGTCTGTCTTCCTCCCATACCCTGGTTTTATAGATGGATTTATAGAAGGTAAGACTTTGGAAACATTCTAAGTTCTCTGTTAATTGATATGGGATCTCAGCAGAGGAATGAGCTCCAGAACATTTCCGACCTTTTGTCCCTGACACAGTTCAATACAGAAAAATCCCCTGATGAGCTCAAGCAGCGTTCCTGCAGAAAGTGTGTCTGCTTCAGCATCCATAACAGAAAGGTCATATGCTGGTTTTATTACAACTTTATTAACTAATTATCAGAAAGGAAAACCAAATCACAGCCTAGTGCATCAATTCCAACCCAATGCAGAGTACTTGGTAAGTACCAGCTAATTGGAGTTTATAAACACAACAATCACCATATAAGTAGAAAAAAAATACATGTTACTACTGAAGAATATGTTGCTGTTTTGGGATAGGGAATCCAAAAAATGTCATCGTTACCTCATATTCTGTTGAGCATGGCTTTCAAAATTCATCCATAAGAGGATTTTAATAAATAACAGAAACTATTGCTATGCTTTGCTCTAAAACTTTACTTTCTTCACAGAGTGAGGCATTTCTGGCTCTCCATATGCCCCTGGATAGTTTCCTTACCTGCATGATGTCAATGGCCATGGCCTGGGTGTGCACCCCTTCGACGTTATTCACCAGCCAGTGCACAACCTCTGCACTGATGAAGCAGTAGGGGGAGAGGCCCTTCTGTTCAGAGAGCAGCTGGATCCCTGTGCTGAAGCATAGCAAGTCACATGTGTTAACACAGGCTGATCGAGAGCTCTTTAAGTAACAAAGACAAAAATCACTACGGGGGGGAAAGAAAAAAGTGGGGGGGAGGATAAAATACACGACAAGAAATGCACAGTGCCCTTGGAATGGTATATCATTGGCTTTTGGTAACAAGATGAAGAGCTGACATTGACAGCACTTTAGTGACTTACTGGGAATTCTTGATTTGACAAGGTTCTGGGAATCTAATAATTGAAGTCTTTGCTCGTACCTCAATTTCTATAAAACTCCTTATTAGAGAGTCTGGAACTGAATAACAAAAGGAAGTTTAAAACTCTTCAACAGCTGACATGGGGCTCTCCTTTGAGTGACTCCACTACTCATGTCCTCTTACAAAAGATCTCATCAGATGTTAAGCACATTTATATTAAAAACTTACGTGGGGTGTTTCATGGCTTCAAGAATCTCTACCAAAGTGGAGGAGGAAGTCAGAGCACTTGTCAAACACTGCTGAGAGCTGGGCAGTAAACAGAAGCATGTTCAAAAATCAGGGAAGCTGACAGATTTATTCAAATATGTACATTCAAGAAAATTGCTCTCTCTTCTCAACAATGACTTTGCCACATTTATTTCCTTTTTCATCTCAAGGACAACTAAAAGCATCAGATGTGTATCTCCCCCCATGACGTGAGCCTGACATTTCTACATGGACCCAATGCACACTATTCATATACAGCTGTACTCAACAGCAATTGAGAGCAAACATTTTGAAGCTGGCTAATTTTATTTTTTTTTACTGTAATGTACAACTACAGGAAACAGGTGCTAATAAAGTTTATTTTCACCATTGCTTCCTCCCCAGTGTCTTGCTTCCAGGTTAGAACCTCTTGGATTTCATCAACCTACTTGATTCAATTAGACCTGCAGGCCCCTGCTCCTTGCCAAAACAGACAGAAGATGTCAATTCAAAGACTGATTTCCTACTAGCAGACTTCAGAAATGGAATTTCTTCATTTCTTGAAGAATGAAGCCTTTCTTGTGGGTGGAGAAATCAGGCCTTGCATTCATTTAATTCTGGAAATCTGGGTTGCAAGGCTTATTTTACTACCACTCTCTCTGCACGTGGAAATGCTGCAGTAAGGTCTTGTGACAAGTGCTTGCTCGTGCTGACAGGCACAGCACAGCCTGTTCCCAGCTTGCTGTTTAAGTGCCCATTCCCTGACACCAGAAAGGGGCTGGAACTGAGCAGCTCTGCAGTACACCACTGCTGTGCCTCTCCTACCTGGCCTCTGCAGCACCAGCTGTGCTGTATCCTGGGTCTGCAGCATTCTGGGTGCTCCCCAGGGCCTGGGTGCTGCCCCTGTCAGGGACCTGCCCCGTGGGTAGCAGGGTGTTGCCATCTGAGGCTGCAGGAACAGACTGATCAATAGAGATCTGTGAGGAGTAAACACAGCAACATCTCTGTGAAATTCATCATGTAATCCATTTCCCATTTTCTCCCCTCCCCACATCATCCGTGCCTCAGTCCAAGTTAGTCAACAACAAGCAATACTCTAAGGAAGCACAAGCATATGCAGAAGGGATAAACACAGTCTTATTTTGTCACCACTAAGAGCTCCTGACAAACAGCAAATTCAGACCCAAATAAAGATGAGGATCACCAACCCAGCAACAACTGCATTGAGAGAACTACTGGCAAACCAGCAACACCAGTCCAAACCCGACATTTTCAACCCAAGTGAATAACTGATTATAAGCACGCAATAGACAGAACAGGACGCTTCATCACTATGGGAAGCCAGTAAGCATTTAGCAAACATAGTTTCAAGTCTAACTCTCAAAAAAATGTAAATGTATCACACGAATTCAAGTTTCATAATGTTCAAAAAAAATCAGCTCATCTTCCCTCCTATCTCAGGGCAGTGTGAGAAGGCTGGTTGGCACCCACCCACACCTATGTCGCCAAGACAACAGGAACACTTTCCTCCCGCAAGAACACTCACACTATTCCAATGGTAGACTGAATAGTTCACAAAATTAACATAAAATCATTTCAGAAAGAGCATGAATGCTGAAGGATTCAGCTAAGTACAGGCTGTAATTGCCATCTGTCATTAACACGTATGGTTTAGTAAAGGCACATTATATAAAAGCTGGAGAGGTGGGGGAGAGAACACGAACGGCAGAGTAACTCTAACTCAAGCTGGTGTAAATATGGGGGCAGCTCTGCCGTGATGAATCCACAGCACATACACAGCTAAAAATCACAAAGCTGGTAGCTTGATTTAGGTCTGACAGCCAAGAGTCCTTTATTTATGCCATTTCTCACATCCCAAAAATCTACTGGCAGGTGCCCCTTTTTGGGCAGCCAAAACCAGCAGATGCTCCAGGGTCAACTCTACAGTGCTCAAAGCCAGTGAGAGCCTCTCTCCCTCCTCAGGGCTCACTTCAAGTTGCACCATTTCCCATGGCCACACTGTGTTACTCCTAATTCCTAACTGGTGTCAAGTGGACAAATGACTTCTGTCACAACAGCTCTTTTAAGCCAAGAGGATGCTAATATTTTTAGCCTCAGTTCAGGAATCCAAGGACACAATTTGACTTTGGTATCTCCAGAGCCACCTGTCAGCCAAACACCACAGAACAAATTTAGCCAAGAACCAGACAAGTGAGCTGTTGCCATTTTGTTCAGTGAGAGAAGATGGAAAACAAGCACTTAGTGAAAAACAAAAAGGGCAGCTTTAGACAAGACAGTGCTACAAAGGACAGTGGGACAGGGCACATGAACATCCAAACACAGCACAAACATTGAATGGTGGAAAAAAATGGTTGCATCTGCCACTTTGTCCTGCCACTGCTGTACATCCCACTCTCAGTGACAGCATCTGGAAACTAACACAAGTTCCCAGCATGGCAAGCTCAGGACACAAATGCTGTCCCCATCACCTCAATCCAAAAGCCAGAGATGACAACAACCCATTCCAAACTAACCTGTGAGTAGAAGGCTGAAGCTGTGCGTGGGCTGCGAACAAAGTCCATAAAGAAGGCCCCATCCTGAAGGCATCAGAGGAAGTAGGCCCATTAATGGCAACAGCAACAAGGAGTTGAAGAAAAGCAAATACAAGGTTGTGCAGGTATGAAATGACCACAGAGAGAAAGTATGAGGAGAATGCAAATCCCAGACCCAGAGGGTCAGATGCAGCAGAAGGCACAGCATCAGGAATTACTCACACACACATCCTTACTTTCTCTCTCTGTAACAAGACATTGCTCTTCCTTGGCACAGATGCTTTCCCAAAGTTTTTAAACCCACACTGATCAAGAGCCAATTGAAACTGCAGCCTTCCCTCCTTACTTCAAAGGAGAAAGTCTTGAGCTCTGAACTATGGGGGCTTCCATCCCAAATACAAAACTGAAATACAGAAACCACAGGTGTAACGACAAATATCCAAAGAAGGACAGGGTTTTTTCTAATCTATTAGACATTCAAATGATAAAGAGGGAGAGGCAAAGGAGGTCTTTTCAGGAAGCACACTCTTCCTCTTAAATGCAGGTCTGATATGATGCAAAGGAAAGGGAAGAAAAACTCATCACAAATATCCTTCCAACACTGTGTTTAATATTTCATGCAAAATTAAACAGACACTGCCTGTGCTATGTTCCTGCCTACTTACAGACCCTGGTGAATTTATCCCCAGCTGCTATTCAAAGATGCATCAAGATTCTCTTATCACATCAGACAATGCAGTGAAACTCATCTAGATTTTCATTCCCTATTTGCAATTCTTTATTCTGTTCCCTCAGCAAAATATTTTTGTCTAGCCTGCAGATAAGATGATGCTTACCTTGGTATGTACATAAAAAACATTTTCTGGAAAGAATCAATGCCAGGGTTACATGACTGGCAATTTACACAGTGCAGAAGTAGAGCCGAGCACCCTGCATCCACACGGGCAAAGACTTCCCAAACAGATCATGGATCAAGCAAACTCAATGGGTTAAAACCCCACTGTGTTTCCCAGTAAGTGGCTGAAGTGACTTATCAATTCTACTCTAAAACAGAGTAAAGTGAAGCCAGTGGCTCAGTTTTAATCTGGAATAACTGCAGCACTGAAGAGCATCCTAGAAAAGCACTTGCTCCCTTGGCTGCTGGCAGAGCTCACAGCTGTGACAATCTGTCAGTTCTCTGGCTGCAAGCATGTGGAAAGCCAGACCTCCCTGTGCTGGGGAGCCCTGCAGGGGCTGTGACACGAGGCACACACTTGCTGCTGTTCCCAAGTGAGCACAATCCTGCCTGTCCACTGGCATCTTTCCAACAGGCATGAGCCATCAATTAGGAGATTCCAATTGCTTATCTCCCAGTCCCTGTGTGTAAATATTTACAGGAGTGTTTACTGCTGCAGCATGAAAGGCTTCAGTTGATAACACACTCTTCCAGAGTCTCCAGTCAGCCTTCCAGAGAGGTTTTTGAGTATTACTTTTAACATTACTCAAGATGGTATTTTCTGGTAGCACAAAGTCTGCTAATTTGGTCCCAGCACACTCCTGTAACACTGCTAGGGAAGCCCACTTAGCTTTTACTCTCCTGCATCTCACATGAAATTTTCACCAGTTTTACTGGTAGAAAGGAATGTTTAAGATTTCTATATTTAAAGAGGGAAGCTGATTTTTCAAAATGACAGAAGAATGCAAAGCCTGAATTATGATGTGGAAGTTTGCAAACATGTCTCAAGTCTGTTTGAGCACCTACTGTTTCCAGGTGTAGCACATCCTGCTCCAGACTCACCTGTGCTCTCCAAACACTAATACTATGAGGAAATGTCTAGTACTAACACAATCACAGTTACTCTATCACTGCAACTTTCAATATCTAGGTCTACAGGATAACACAATATTTGTTTCTTGTGGTGGCACAGAATGTAGAAGCATTACATGCTAAGAGAAAAATGCTGAAAGAAGTGGTTGATAGTGGTGAATCAGAGAACTTTTTCTTTGCAATATTTGAACTGTTGAGTCCCAAGACAGGTCACATTTAAGTCCTCTATCTTTATTCAGTTCCTTGTTACTTCTGTTGAAAGACTTCAATGTCAGAACACAGAAAAATAATCAAATATTTCTGGTTGGACTTGGAGGCAGAGTTCCTGCTCTCCTGGCTCTCCCAGGAGAGTTGACAGAAAGCCTGAGGAATAGCACAGTCTTTTCTTTATGTGTCTGAAGAGACCTCCAGAAAGACCACTTTCTCCAGCCTGGAGTCCAGCCAGTGAAGGAATGACATCTAAATCACTTCTCAGGAACACATCCCCTCCTCTCAACAGAGGCAAGAGACTCAAGTTCCTGCTGTTAAAATCCCACTCAGTGTTCACACAGTCACAATCTAGAGGTTGATTTTGCTCTCCAAGACAGCCTACACACAGATGCACACAGCACTGTACTGCTACACCTAACAGTCAAGCCATGACTGAAATGCAAAGTGCTACCAGCAAAGGAAATGAACTAATTAGCAAACAGCACTTAGATCAGCAAAACGCTGAGATGGCATCCCAGGGATTCCATATCATTGTCAAACTTACAGAATTGAACTCCTCTGCCCTTGCACACAAAGGCCAGTGCAGGCGCAGCCCTTACTGGATTAGAGAGTAAGAAGAGGTGTGACACAGCCAAGTGCTCAGAGAAATCATCTTTGATTATTTGAGGAATTCTTATGTAGAAATAGCAGCTAAGGAAAGACCAGGAAGTCCTTACCTTCCGAGGGCTGTCCATATAGGTGGGTGTGATAGCAATGTTCCCACTCTCTGAAGGCTGCCCAGAGCTCTTCCCAGAAAGCATTGCTGCTTGCTGCTCCCCCAGTGTCCTAAAACAAAATACAGAGTTTATTCAAATATACTTTGTGTCAGATTCCCCACAAACGCAACTGTTACAGAGGGGTACTGTTGTATTTTCAGGTATTTGCTTTCCCACACACCGAGGCACAGATCCAACATTCCATAAGTACTTTTTACCCCCCACAAACAACAGGGACCCTTGCACTCAGGTTTTTTATGCATGTGTAGTACTAACTTAGCACCAAAAATATTAATCTCTTATGTATTTAACACAACATGAGGCAAAGTTCCCCAAATGTGCTTTAGCCAGCCCAGGTGCAACATGCAGGAAGGATGTTCCAGGCTCTTCACACAGCCTCTGGAGACTCACTTCTGACTGGCTTCCATCTGCAGCAGAGCTGAGAGTGCTGAGGTTCCTTTTTTCCCAATGGGAGGCCCAGACTGCTCCAGAGAGTGCGTGGGAATTGGACCAGCAATCTGCAACCCTTTCATGGCAGACCCTTTCTAACAAAGAAAAAGTGGAAGCACAGACTTAGTCAAGCTAGGCTTAACTGGTAAGCAAGAACAAAACACCTCATGTCAGCAGGGCTTTATTAAGTACACTTTAAAAGGGGAGTCAAACCATTGGTACACAAGAAATGGAATAGCCTAGTACCTTGTGTGGATGCTATCCTGAAAATAAAATGTTTGTTATTCTGGAAAAGGTGAATTTGCTTCAAAATAAATTACCCCATTTACTGTGTGAATGGAACAGAATTTAATACACATTAGCCAGTTTCTCTTCAGCCTCTTGAAACTACTGTTTAGCGCAAAATTCACCCATGGTTCTCTTTTTCCAATCCTTCTCCTGAATCTGCAGTACAGAACCAACCCAGTTAACCCTGAAGTGGCCAGCTTAACTACCCCAGACCCCTTTGGATGAACTGTCTGCATCACAAGGCGGAGTGGTGGACCCAGGCTAAGGGCAGCTGCAGCACAAAGCAGTGCACACCTGCAAGGAGCAGGCATCAGGCTCATGAGTGAGAGAACACTGGCCAAGGTACAAAACAGAGCCTTGCCAGGCCAAGATTTGGCTCTGCTATGCAGAAGAGCCTGGCTTGTCCCTGAGGAGGAAGCTGTCCTGAGCCTGGTTCCAGTCACAGCAGCTTGGCATGCTCATCCCAGAGAAATTTCCTTTAAGCTGTTAAGAAGCCCCCACTGTCTGAAAGCTGACAGAGCACAGGGGTCAGGACTGTCCTTTAGGGATGGATTACAGGGACACAGGCACAGTGCCCCAGCCTGCCTGGGATGGCCTCGGGTGTCCCTGCTAACGCCTCATTAGCGGCTCAGGTCACGCCCAGCCCCAGCCGGGACTCACTCGGATCATTCGATCGGAGCGGTGGCGGCGGCGGATGCGGTTCAAGCCCTCCACGAAGCGGATGAAGCCATCGAGGAGCTGCCACTCCTCCTCGTCGGAGCGGGGCTTGTCACCGTACACGTCGCAGTGCGCCTCCCCCTCCATGATGCGCTTGGTGGCGCTGATGCAGGCGGGCAGCAGCAGGAACCGCGTCCTCCAGAACTTCAGGGACTCGATAAGGCTGCAGGAATGCAGACAGGGCAGAGCTCGGCACTTTCCTGGGAAGGGTTTTCCAGAATCTAAACTACAAATGTACCTGCTGCACATTTCAGTGAGTGCAGCGACCACCCCCGTTGCTACCCCTGAGTCAGAATGAGCACACATGCAAAGGAATGGTCAGCAATTTGAATATTGCTGGCATCAGGGTTATCCTCAGAGTAATTGTCACACAGAGATATGCTTTCTTTTCTCTAAAAGATAGGCCCCAAAGGCTTTTTCTCTAAAAATATGCAAGCAAAAAGGAATTTTCAAGGTGCACATTAGTGTAGGAGGTATTTTGACTGAGACCTGAAAAGGAAAGATGATAAAGACTGGTTGTGTGGAGAGAAGATATCAAAAAAGCTATTGATACTAGTGGAGATATTCTACATTTCTGGTTAGCACTTGCTCCAAGCTTAGGAGTAGGACTGCAGTCAAGGCCAGTACTCAAGCAAACCTGCAACAGCTTGAAAATAAATGGAAGTTTTGAGTCAGATCCAGAAATCAGTAAGAAGCCAAGAAAAGCATCTGTGTGCTACAAAATGCCATCTTATTTCTTTGCATTTGTAGCAGAGGGAAGAAGTAGTTCATGCTGAATTTTGTGATCAAGAGTCTGTATCAAAGGTTGGATAATGCACCAGCAACACAGAGCAAGGATCCCACAAGGCAACAGCTGCTGGGAGCTGACAGTGAAAACAGGCCAGATATTCTCCCTGGAGTACTGAGCATTCATGGGTTGAACTTGGTGATGAAATTTTAGGCCAAAAAGGAGAAGAGGCAATTAGGACACAGAATAGTCTGGATGGAAAAGGAGCTCTCACCTGAAATCCTCTGAGCCAGCAGAGCAGATATACTGATCCAAGTAATTCCATTTGTACTCTTCTAGTCTCTCATGGGAAAATTCTACCCAGCAAGAGACAAATTCAGAGTCAGAGTGTGAGGGGCACAAACTGTAGGTGTAGTTTATCTGAGCAGATTCATATGGATACCTAAAAGATCAAACACAAGCATTAATCTCAGTACTATTGATATTGTTGCTTCTCTTTCTTCTCCTAAAAATAAAGAAGGTTCTACAGTGTGTTCTTTCAAGCAAGCACAGAAAGTTGGAGAAGAATGTTCATCTGAACACTGACAGCAAACTGCTCAACCAGACAGATACTCACTTTGGCAGGTACCGAGTCACAGTAATTATTTTGTCTTTTAAGGTGACTTTGTGGAAAGTACGGCCCATACTCAGCCAGTACTGATCCTCCTCCTCAGGTCTATTTCTTGACACAAGACCTAGTTGTAAAAAGCAAAACCCTTTCAGCTTACTGCAGTACTCAGAACTTTATCAACAGACTGCCTATAGAAAGAGACTCCAGAGCTGGAGTCCAGAAGTGGGTTTCTGAACTCAGCACAAGCTAAAATCCATCTTTCAGGTCATGTTTTTAGGGAACAGTCGCAAAATGAGTCTTTTGCTCTTACAGTTAAGATTTGCTGATACCATAAGCAAAGAAGAGCACCTGGGATTCATACACCACCCATTCAGAACCTCCCTAGGCAGGACCTCCAGAGACCAGCCAACAAAGTGTTGAGCAACTGGTGGATGTGCCTGATTTGAGGTTACTGGGACTGGCAGAAGGAAAGAGAAAAGCCTGACTTGTCAAGCCCAGGTCACTCACCTCTGCTGTAGAGGGGACTGCTGCTGAGCGGGGGTGGCACGGCTGGGGCCGGCTTCTGTGGTTTGGATTGCACAATAATTTGATAGCCTTGCATGAGACGCTGACAAATAAACTCCTCAAACACCTGCTGGGCTGTCATCTGCACTCCTTCCTCATCCCTCCTGGACACAGAAGTTAAGCAGACTAGAATAAGGAAGTTGACCACACACCTATTCCTAGCTCTGCTCTGGGCCCTGGAGCCCTCTGCCTGGGAACACCTGCCTGTGAGAGCAGGAGGGAAAAGGGGCACCTTTTGAGACAGGCTGATTAACTGGCAATATTTACTGCTGCCTTTCAAAGCAGTTTGGCAACTAGTAACAAATTTGCCTACAACAGTTGTGAAACAGTAAATTCCCCAAAGATGACTTTTTCAGCACTTTGCAGGCAGCCTCAGTGCAGTTTGTACGTGTTCAGGAGAGCTCAGAATGCCAGTGAGCAGCAATGCTCCAGCCCCTCCCACAGTGGGAAGTGGAGAGCAGGGAGGGATTAGAGGACACATCATTGTGGCATCGTATTACAACTCCTGCTCTGACCTTGGCCTTCCTACTGACATTTCTTTCAGGTGTTTCTTCACTAATCCTATTACTTCCTATGTATTTCAATCACCCTGATTAATATTTTTGTTTTGTTCCCATAAAGCAGCAACACAAACAGGTCTTTTGATGTCTTACAAGTTATGTAAAGACTGGAAAAAGTTTAAGATAACGAGACTGCTTCAGTACATAAAACAAACTAACGCTATTAAAGAGTAGTTACCAGAGACCTCTGAGACAAGCAGAGAAGTTCTATTTGTCCAGCTAATACTGTTTTCCAACAAGATTCCTTAAACTAAATATCCTTTAGAGTGAGGATAAGCATCTTAAACACTGTGTGTCCACATGGATTTGCTCATTTAGTGTTCCCAAAACACTTGCTAGAAAGTAGATTAACAGAGATAATAGCTTGAGGTTGAATATTTGGATCAAAACACAACAGAAAAGATGTAAAAATTTGCATGCAAACAATTTCTAACATAAAATCTACAGAGCACACCATACTGTCCAGACGGGAACACCAGAAAAGGCACAAAGATATCACTGGAAAAAAAAGAAAAATGTAAATATTCTGCTGCTCTGTTAGCAATCCACCATTCACTTGTACAGATTGCAGTGATCCTCTTCCATCACCTGCTCCTTAAGCACAGGACTGTACAGAGGAGGTGCTGGCCAAACCTGTCAATGTCAGCCTCTGGCAGCAGGTCATAGCAACCCTCTGTGTAATCGTTCTGCAGGCTCTGGCGGTCGGGGAAGTAATCCGTGGTGAGAGGGAGGCAGGCCGGGGTGGTGAGGGATTTCCAGTCCACTCCAACTGTACAACAGAAGCCTGGCACTACGGGGGGAGCAGACAGTGTCAGAACTGCCTCGTTGTGTCATGGGGGAACACAAGGGGGAGCATGTGGTCACCCATGGAAAAACAGGGTGCACAGGAAGATGAAGGAAGTGCATGAAGAGGAGAGTTAAAAAGAGTGAGAGACAAAAAAACAGAGTTGGCATAAAGTCAACAGGGACAAAAACAGGTGTGGAATGGGAAGGGAAAAAGAAAACAGGACGGGAAGAAGGGAGGGAGAGAAAGAGACAGAGTTTGTTAAACAATGCAGTGCACATGCTGATTCAATCCCATCATGCAAAAGGCATTCAAAGTTAATACATTTAAATTCCTCTTGATTGAAAGCTAGAGCTGATATAGCCACTGCTCTTCCAAAATTACAAGTAGTCATGTGCAGTTACTGATTATTAATAAACAGATCAACATTCCAAGTCTGAACAAGAAAATCAGACCAGTTTTGCATCCTAGACAACTGCAGAAGGAGCTGGAGAAGAGGAGAGAAAGAATGACAGACCAGCCTCTTTCTGGAATAGTACAACAGCAGAAAAGGGAGTATTTCCACAGTTATAAAAACAGAAGATATATCCAGAGGGGTGGGAAGACCAGAAAAATAGTAACTTGGAAAGCAATCTTTTCCCACACCCTTTCCTGGAGTTATGCTGCAGTTTTGAGATTATAGGGATGTAAAACTAAACATTAAAAGGAAAAGCTAACTAGATTATACCAAATCATCAGCTCACCACTGCATTACATTCTGACCCAATTCAAACAATCTCTATCACCTACTGATTCTTAACTTCTTGTCATAGAGATCCTACAGACAGAAATTTATTTTATTGCAAAAGTGTTAACACCAATGGCAGGAACACTGCACAAGAGTCATACAAGACAGACTGCTACAAAGAAAATGCTTTCTTAAGCAGTGACACACTTGTTTCTCTAGGAAGTGAAGGCAGATATTTCTCAGTAAATGGTACCAAATTCAGAAACTGTACTAATTCTATTTCAACAATCTGGTACCAAACAAACTTTTCATACTGAGAGGCAGATACGAGTCCAGCAGTTTTAGCTTTTTGCATAATAGTGTCTGGTAAGGAAAGAATTTCAGATGTAACACAACAAACAGCTTCACATGTTCTTAAGAGCTACGGAACTGCAATCATAGTGAGACAGTACACGGAGATCCTGCAAATTACTGCACGCCAAAATAAACCACTGCCAAAAGCCAAGGAGGCTCCTCAGTTTCTTGCCTACCACCTCCTGATGCCTCTATATATGTACATGCCCCTTCCCTCCCCATCTTCCCACCTATGCAAACTCTCTTCCAAACCTTTCTCCTGCTTACTTGGATCTGGAGAATGAGAGACAGCATCTTCCAAGGAATCCTTGTTCTGAGTTTTGAGGTTCATCCCTACACAAAAGAAATGTGTGTTTTATTTTAAGCAATTATGCACTTCTCTTGAATTTAAAATAAAAATAAATCAAAAGCATGATGATGTTTTAAGATACAGAATTTCTCTGCATGGAAAATCTGAGGGTTCTGCACAGCAGAAAAAAAACCACTAAGCCAATTAATGAGAAAAAAATACATCTTGGATCAAACTTGAACATCTCACTAAAAGTGCTGAGTAGCTAAAACCCAAGTAAAACCCTCCTCCCCAAAATGGTGAAACATCTTGAAAATTAGATGCTATAAGCTCCTATTAACAGCTGGTGTGGCACATGAGAGAAAAATGCTGCTAAGGAGACAAGAAAAACTGATGCCTTCAAAGCCATTTATCAAAATCAAAATTTCAGTAAGCCTCCAAACATTTAAAAGGAACTGTTTTTTAAAACTAGCTTAGGTAAATTTAGCCAGGAAACTGTTATCAACATGGTAGCTGTTCCCCTGGAAGAGAAAGGGTGGATATATGCTATGTGGCTGTGTCACACCGGCAGGGGAGCTGGCTCTGAGTGGAATTCCCCTTTCACCAGCTCCTCCTGCCACCTGCCATCCACACCGGGAATTGCAACGGGATTTACTTGTCTGAGCTCCCACCTCCATCTGTGGGGCAATAGCGACAACATCCTGAACCTCAAGGGAAACAGATTTTTCACTCTGAAGCCCGTGTTGCACCAAACCATGCTACAGAGAGGAGAACCAGACTCAAGAAATTGTAATTTTGGGAATTCCAAAAAACGACAACCGAGCCCCGCCCCCCAACCTGCTTCATTTCATAGGTGACTCAAACCATAAGGGAACCCTCAGTCCAATCACTGAGTCCCACTGAGGGTCTACAGACACAAAGAAATGCTGTAAAATGCAAGCATGTTTATTGCCAGGATATGCTCTGTATTTACATTGTGCAAACTGCATCCAGCTGAAATGCAGTCTAGCAATTGCAAAAACAAACAGAGCCTGTCCGGAAGCCAGAAAATACTAAAGATGTAAAGCAAGGAAATTAAATGTATTCAGACGAAATTCACAGAAGGAAGGAACAGAAAATAATTTTTAATGGGACTATGTGAATACAGGATGAGGCACAAGAAAATTAACTAACTTCTTTAACTAACTAACTTCTTTATGGCTCTGCAAGGCATAAGGAAAAACAAAATTGTTTTAATCCAATGTAATTCAGAAGGACAAATTTATTCTTAAAAACATCTTTAAATTGCTTTTGAGAAAAGAACATAATTCTTGAATGCTGTAGTCCAAAAGTTCAATTAGTTCAATTTTTTCCCATGTGCCTAGCTAAAAAGCATATCCACAAATGCAGAGGATAGGTCACAAAAAATCAGACAAACCAGCAGAATGCTTAACATGGCATGTCATTCCATTCACAGGGCTAAAAAGACATGTCGAGAATTTCCTCTAATTCAGGTGTCTAGGAAAGTTAAGGAAGCTAGAGGTGTACTTCAACTGCAAGTACAGACAATGAGTTTTCACTCTAAAGGGTAACAGCTTAAGACAACCCCATCAAGGAAAAAAAAAAATGTTCTGAACACCAGTGCATATTTAATTATTTTTTGTGTCTGGACATGACTGCTTTGTTATTGAACTCAGTAACTGCCTGAGAGCTTACTGTAAGTACACAACGAGCATCCTTCTATAATAAACCTTTTAAGACACACCTAGAGAAACAGAGGCACATTAAACAAAACCAAACCAAAACCAACAAAGCAACCCAAAGAACCAAGTCCAAGTAAGAGGCCTGACAGATCACTGTTTTCTCATTCTTGATTCTTCCTGCTTGGCAGTGCCTGTCCCACCACGTGCCCGAGTCCTGCCCCCATCCCTGATCCCATCAGGGCTCTCCTGGCCCCGCCCCTGCCCCGGTACCTGCGCCGGGGCCGGCCCCCAGCCCGTTCCCGAACTCCTCTGCCCCGCCGAAGCTCAGGAAGGAGCCACTGTCCCCTGGATGCCGAGAACTGATGTGTCTGCAGAGAAACAAACCAGCCTGTTTTGTACAACCTTCCTCAGTCGTGCTGCTCCTTGCTTTTAGCAAATGTAACAAGCCCTCAGCCCCTCTGCCTCAGCCGAGCCCAGGCTGGAACCAAGCTCTTCCCTCACTGATATTGGCAGAGATGGAACAGCACAAGGGCAACGCAGAAAAGGCGGTAACAGCATTCCATATCTGTCCACACTGTTTGTTCTTTGCCTCCAGCAACAACCAAAGTACTACCTTTGCAGGAAAGCAAAGAACCAGCTACTCATGTCCCCTCAGGAGAGAAATAAAGCTTAGCTGGTTATTTACAGACCTGATTTCATGGTCTATAAACTCAATATTCAAGACTGAGCAAATGGCTCACCTGCCAGTTGCCTCATGATAAGCCAGTTCCAGCAGCTCTGCAGATGAATGTGTCAGATCCTGCTGCCCACTGCCCTGCATTTCTGCCATATTCTGGCGGGTCTGATGATGGATCTGGATAGCTTCTCCTGAGGGACCTGCACAGTTACAATTGGATCACTGATCACCACATCTGCACTGATTCCTCAGTTCTTTTACCAAGACCACAGGCAATGAGAGCTAACAGACATTAAGAAAGCATGTTCAGAAAATCTTCAAAGCCTTGAACCTCTGCCATCTCCTGTGAAGCAAGTGAAGCAGAATATTTTCAGTATTTTTAAAAATATTTTGGAGGGCCTTCTTACAAGGCATTGAACAATTATGCAAACAATTCAGCACCAGAAAATTTCAACTGAAATTGTAGTTACAATTCCCTTCAACAGGGGATCCTTCTGTACCTGATGCCACTCGTTTGCAAACAGAGCTATTTTCCACAAGAAAAATGGAATCCACAAGAGGATTTCTCAGGCCTGTACATTCATTTGTGCCAAATGAGCATAGTGTACAGAGCACTTTAACACACCAGAGTTCTCCCTGGCTGTCTTGTGCTAATCCAGGGCAAGGACAAAGGCACAGCAGCCAGGTGTGCTGTGAGTGAGGCAGCTCACCCACAGGGAAGGTGTGCATCCAGCGCCTGCGGTTCGATGTCAGCTTCATGGGCATGCGGGACGGGGCGAAGGGGTTGATGAGGGCGCGCTGCGGCGCGAAGCCGCCCGGGCGGATGTGCAGCAGGGACTCGGCACTGCCCACGTGGAACCGCCCCGGAGCGCTGCAGTCCCGCTGCTGCGACTCCAGCGTGCTCTCCAGGAAATCTACAAAACACAACCAAGTCAGCATGAGGTCATGCAGGAGACCAGCACGAGAGAATTAACGGCTCGCGGATATAAAGATTGCCCGGAGTAAGGGGAAATAAGGAGACGTAAGAAGTAAGCAGGTAGAGAAGCTGAAAGCAATTCCTATCCGGCCTGAAAGTTACAATGTAAACAAGAACCCAGACAAGAAAAAGCATTACTCACTGCTGTAAACTACTAAATGAATCCATAGAGAAACCACTTGCTAAGCCAATTATGAGGAATACTCAGACCTTTGAGTAATTCTGCGAAATCAAAAGACTGACATAACAGAAACTTCAGGATGAGTACAAAAGACACAGCAGAAGCCACAGCTGAGCCTTGTACACACGCCTTTTCTGTAACACTCAGATCTGAGTACGGAAATCAGAGATTACTCCCAGAAGACGAGGGACATGATCTCCACAAGATACCAGTTAGTTGTCACTATTCAGCATAAAACAGAAGTGTGGCTATTTAGAAACAGGAGGGAAAAATATACCAGATGCATAAGTAGCAATTACTCTGCCCAACAAGTGGAAATCCCAAAGAGAAGGGAGGGTCTCATTTACCATTCTATACTGTCAAATATAATATGAAAAACCTCCGTTTCTTTGACTCTTCCCTGCCTGCCAGTCCTAATCCACACACATCCTGATCCTGCTGAACACCTTCAGCTGGGTCACACGACTATCCTTCAAACTAAAGGAGTAACAGAAATACCAAAGAAAGAAAAGAGTTGTATTAACTGACATGAAAGGGAGATGTGATGTCAAGTACACTGTGTGAGAGCAGTTCCACACCAGTAACTGCGATTCCTGTGACAGGATAAATGTGGTATCAGTGTCATAGAGCATGGCATGAAAAAACCATGAAGAGCCTTCAGGGACAGAACTTTATAGAAGATGAAGCAGTTGCAGGAGCAATACGATTTACCTAGAAATGAGCTGGGTTTGTGGAAGATACTGCCTGAGAACAAAATTAAATTGGAAAGGAAGAAAAGGGGAGTGCCAGCGCTGCTAACACACAGAGAGCTCAGCAGTACATTGTCAAAAGGAAGGATCCAGAAAGTGAGTCTAATGACAGCAAATTCCCATAGAGAGATGTTATAAGCAGAGTCCCCCAGGGTTCACTGCAAAGGCCAGTTCTCATTTGACATATTATAGGTGACCTGGATAATACAACTTCCTTGTGTATGTCCACACTTGCAGGTAGGCACAGGAGAACAGTCAAGTAATAAAGAAGGCAATAGGCAAGGGAAAAGAGCAAATCGGTGTCAGGACACTTCTATTTAGGACAAGCCATTAAAAAAAGCAATGGAATTGGACAAGGATGACAAAGGGAGAATGCACACCCAGCTGCAGCTGGAGCTATGGAAAAGCTGTACCATGACTGCCAATACAAGCACCATCTCCACGGTGCTGGCCTGGCTGTGGCCAACACGAACTTCCACCTTCTCTCCCCACCAAAGGTACCTTCCCATCTGCCCCCGGCTGACCTCTGGTGCTGGTATAGCCCAAGGAGCTGCTGACTTCACACTGGTGCAGGTGAGGCCGTGGGATCATGAGGATGTTGGAGATCTTGCCCAGAGAGCTGTCGTCAGAAGCCTGGCTCCTCACCTCTTCCGGGGGCAGCGTGCGGCTCTGCAGGGAGGGGCTGCACGAGACATCGTAGGAGCTGGAGCTCTTCCTCGTGCGGCTCTCCCTCTCCCTCACAGACCTGCTGGCAGGAGAGAGAGATTAATCCCCAGGGGGGTTTAATCAGGGGGCTGGAACAGGCCCAAGTCATGCAAAAGACTCGATGCTCAGCAGGTGAACTCAAGCAGAGCACTACAGGGAAACTATCACTATCTTTTCTGACTGCTTGGGTAATTTATACTTCTGTGCATCACACAACACAACAAGAGTGCTGCAATGCTTACAGCATGAGGGCTGTGAAAGGGCCTGCTCGACTCCCTGTGCAATCCTACAGACACCACACCTACCTGGTAGAGGTGTGGCCTAGGAGATACCAGACCTCAGCCTACAGTGCCAGGAACATGTAGCTATAGGGAAACTACCTGGAATTATGAACTATTTAAATTGTGCTTTAATCTTTCAGCATGGGTTCCTACAGGCTGCTCAAATGAACATATTAACAAGTGAGTCCACATGCTCAGAGTTAGGCAACACTACTGAAAGAAGCAGAGTGAAAAAAGCACTTCAAAACAGGCTTGTCAACCCCATATTTCTGAAAAAGCCCTGAAATTTATAGTTGATTCAATGAATTTGGCCAGGACCTGAGAATAATCAGCCTTTCTCCTCATACAAAAGGACATGGAATAGTTGAGAACCTGCACTCAGCTTTTCTGCCTCTTCTCTCATTCAGACAGGCATCATTTTCAGGGAGGATTCCTCACCACTCTGTTCACCAGTTACTAAGCAGTGCATCAAGCAATGTATTTCTAAAACTCTGTGCAAGTCTACTGTGCAAATACTTTCTTAAGCCCCTTGCAAAATCTGCTAGGAAGACTAGCTTTATTCCACTTCAAACAAAATTAAAGATTTAGGGAAAAAATAGATTTATGCCTTTTCCTAGACCCCACACACTATTTTAGAAGTAAAATACCAGACAACCACTCATCAAGATCAGGTACAGACTAAGCTTTTTGTTCAACTGTCAGCACGTGGAGATCAATTCTCCTTGTATTTCTCCAGGTATTTTATGTATCAAGCACACAGCACAGCTACTCCACAACCAGCGCACTTCCAAGCCTCTCACCTGAAGGTGGTGCAGCGCTGAGCTCTGGATGGGCCCGGCAGCCGGAACACCTGGGCATCGTAGCCATCGTAATCTACCTGGATAGGCAAGGCATTCTCAGCTTCCTTTGGAGCTCCTAATGCTGAAATTAAAATCATACAGCACTGGAACCTCTTTCAAGAATGTTCAAGAATCTGCAAGTCTGAGTACCCACCTCTCACCCCTAAGGAAAATATCTATTCCAAAAGAAACCCCGAAGTGTCATAAGCAGAGCAGCTGGAGCAGCTAAATTATCGAAGTTGGTGCCTCTGAATCAGGCTGGCTGAGGCCATAATGTGTTTCCCCCACATATCCTAAACACTAAATGAATAATTGCCAAGAAGTCAACTGGCAAATGTGCATAAACATCCCGAGTAACAAATACAGGAAATACTCAAATATGGGTTTGATGGTTTTCTGTAACAATTGTCCCTCCCTTGTGCTAAAGTGTCATTGTCTTACTGCAGCTGTTTGTTAGTTTGGGAGTCAGTGGGACAGATCATTACAGAACAGAATTACTCACAGGCATCACGATTATTTTTTGCTTTCTCCGTCAGTGGCTGGAGGGTCCAACAAAGGAAGTGAGAAGTGACCAAAAAAAACAAACAAGAAAGAAAAAAAAAAAAAAAGAGAGCAACAGAAAAGACAGAGGGAAGGGAAACAGTCAGCATGTTCTAAGGAAACATCCCCAGTGTGATCAAGCAGACAAAGTTTAGCTTGCTGATTCAGTGAGACAGCCAGACAACTTCAGAAATATTAAATACTGATACTTGGCCACAAACCTGTGTGAAAAACACAGTGCTCAACACCTTTCTTCCTCTCCATAGAGTTCTTTGTTACAGAATCAAACTCTAATTTTTATGGTGGCTAAAACATTTCTCACCCAGTTTTATCCTAGAAAGGAAAGACCTACAAACTAGTCCCTCATTCACAATCCCTACAACAAACCTTGCAGCTTTGCTTTCACAGCTTTTTAACACAGAAACTTAGTTCCAGCTGTTGGAATACTTGCTAGAAATATTGTGATGCTTGACTGAGAAGAGGGATCTGATGAGCTAGTAAGAAAATATAAATCAGAAAGATATTCACCTTCCTTCCTGCCAGCTTGATCCGTGGAGTGAAGCTGTTACACAGAAGTTGGCTTTTGGATGTGTAGAAACTGAAAGAAAAAACAGGGTGGCTTTAAGGTGTTCTAAGAACTCAACACAGTTGGTTTGCTACACAGTAAACAGACCAGGAAGCTGAGTCAGCTATTGGATGGAGGAAATGAGATACCTTCCTGTGCATAAAACAATGTATGGAAAACACTGAGGGATGGTTGAGAGAAGCTACTCTTTGCCTAAAGACAGGACTTTGATACTTGTACAGCGTCAGTCCAGACAATATGCTTAACACCTGCATTGCCCAGTTCATTTTCTCTTTCTAGAGAAAGACATCCACTTCCATTTACACAACTCTCTGATTTACACAACTGTAGTGATTCACACCAGCTGCTTGAAAATCCTGTCATTTCTGTTATGTTGCGTTAATGCCCAGAATTGTGCAAGAATTATGTAGTATTTCCTTTGCTTCACAAGAGAGGAGATAAACAGTGAAAGAAGAAAGAGAATTCAAGAGATTATGAAGAGTAAAGCAAAGCAGAAGTGCTTAGCAAAAGCTGATAGAATTCACCTACCTATGATTTATCCAGTGAGGGATATTGTAGTCATCACCCATTCGTGAGTCACCAGGGCCACAGCGATTATGGAGCTGTAAGAGTAATTCAGAAGCAACTAATTGTATCCAGCCAGTCACAAAATGAGTAAAGCTTGTAGCAGGAACAGAGAGAAGGGAAAGCAGCCTTACCTTAAAGAGTGGTACAGCATGCAAGGGTTGCTCTCCCATGCACACCAAATCCACACCTATCCCTGTAAACAGACAATAGTAGAGTTCAGCTACCGACCGAGCAGGACTGATATGCTAAGACAAAACAGCTCATCGATTTGAACTGAAGACCCAATTTGTATTCACATCATATTATAAGAGGCAATAATACTGAAAATGGTAGTTAACAGTCCCATGGTATGGTTACAAACCAACAGCACCTGTGGGGATATAAGAAATGGTTTTTTTTCTAAACTAATGTAATTCATGCAAGATTATCCTTTAATGGAAAATTTTGCATGGATAGGTGAAGTTCTCCATCACAAATAAAAGAAATTAAATGCCTGTTAGTACTCTGAAAATCTGCTCATTTCAATATGAAGTGCAGACAAGTCTCGCAGCTGTAACCCCTCCTCCCAGAGCATACAAGTTACAACAGATACTTTGTCGCAGCCACAAAAAGTTCAATCTTCCCCAAAACGGTGTTAGCCTTCAGAGAGACTGCAGGCAGTTATTTACCATTGTCAATCATGCGCTGCTTGGTGAGGATCATCAGGAGCCGATCCACCTCGAACACGCCCACGCCCGGGGTGATCACCACCGACATCTGCCCCGTGCGGTCGAAGTTGCGGTTGATGTAATGCTTGTCAAACACTGCCAGAGAGAATTCAGCAAGACTTTAAAAAGGCAGGTGACCACCTAATATTCCCCTCCTCTTCACAGCGTTAAGGAAAAAGTAACAGAAGTCCACACCCATTTATTGGCAGCTGCTTTAATGGTACTTCCCCTGTGTATTTTTACCCATTGCTTGTAACTTACCGTTGAATGAAAGATTTATAGCCTCCAGGTAGTTCCCTTGTGCTGAGGTAGAATTGTAACCTGGAGGAAAGCCCTCTGGAAAAGTATTCAGAAGGAAAAAAAAAAAAAACCATCATTCCTGTATAGACTAGCTTTATATAATAAAAAAACGGACAGAAAAATACATCTGTACTAAATACTATTACTTCAAAAATTACAGGGAAAATTGATGTTGTTAAGTTGCACAGAAAGACCAAGGCAAATTGCCCAAGTAGGATGACACCAGATTCCAGCTGAAACTGGAGAATTTACTGATAAGCTAAAAAAAAAAAAATAAAGAGCAAAGAACAAAAGCAGGGAAAGGAGGATTCTTGTACCTGCTTGCTCAAGTCGTACCAACACAGGATACTGGATGAAAAGCTTTTTAATGGTCACAAGCAATGAGGTCCACTCTTCCCGCCTCTCATTCTGCACTACAACTCTAGAAAAAACACAACCTAATGTGGCCCATGAAAGGAAGCTATGAGGGGAAGTGAGAAGAGATGAACAAACTATAAAGAAATGCACAAAAGGGTGCATCAGGTCGCACGTACACTGTGGGACAAGAGGTGAAAAGAATTGGGAGGAAAACATACTTGTAAAAATCTTCATAAAACCTTCCCTCATGATCCTGCCGAATTGATGCACGATGTGTTTCAGGAAACTCATCTGAAACGGAAGGAAAAGCACATCTTATCCCATGCTCTTGTATAGAAATGACTCATCTTTTCCAGCAAGAAGCTGTTATTTCCATTAAAAATAAACAAAGAAAGAAACCAAAAAAGCCCCCAGCAAACAAACAAAAAACCAAATTACTTGGAGAAATATCAGATCTCCTATACAATATAAAACCTGCTTTTAAACCAATACAACAGTTTGAGTACGATGAGGAAAATTTGCAACCTATGTAAGGTTTTCACAGCAGTACTTTCATAATAGTGGCTGTGTACCTACTGTGCTTGGTAGAGAATACTTTGAACATGGCAATTAAAAGAAGAGAAAAAGTCCCTGTCAGCCTGTGACCAACTATGAAAAGAGGAGACAGGTTTAAAAATGGAAACATGAAAATAGAGAATTTGCATACCTATAGATTTTGCTTCATAAAATGTTCTTGAAAACAGAACCACTGTCACTTCATGGCTGCAATTCTTCTCCTGTCCAGGAAGAACAAATGCAAGAAGAAAACCTTAGAAGTCACATTCAGTAGAAAACTGTGTACTTACACATACAGTAACAGCCTCTCTTCCCTCACACCTAGAAACAAAGGTAACTAACAAAACCTAGACTGTTGCATTAATGGATCTGCATTAGTGCTTCCTCTGCCTCTCTGAAATAACAAAATGGTCTGTCCTGCAGATTCTGTGCTGCTTGGCTGTATCGCATTTACCAGGAGGACTCTCCACTAGTATCTACAGAAGCTCCTCTATATCTGCCAAGATTTTTGTTTAGAAAACAGACAGTTAACACAGTTTGTTTATACCCATAGCAATCTGATATTCTGATGCGTTACTGTTCAGAGAGATGCCCCTAACAATTCCAGAAAAATAAAAAATTAAAAGTGAACTCAATCGACTATTTACCTTCCATTTTGTGAAGAGGTCAGCAAGGAAACCATTCACAGCTTTCTCAAAGTATAGATCCCCTACAAAATAAAAATCTCCCAAGCATCAGATAACAATAGTTACTTCAACTGTGGGGCATATCTAACCCTAACATTCTAGGACAATTATATTTATTAAAATTAGAGCAGCTGTGTGCATAATAAAGGCCAATATCACTAAGATAAGATGAGAAAAAGATTTAAAAGCATGACTGTTTTATGATAGAAAGATTAAAAAGCATCCCTTTTTCAGAGAATGTAAACACGACTCTTATTGCCAGAAGAATCTGACCTTTAATTCATTTTCCCAACACATTTGCAGCATGCTGGGAAAGCATCTGTACTGTCTTTTAGGCACAGAATGCACAACTGATCCCCTGCTCTGTTTTGAATAGTTGCCCAGTTCCATATGCCTAAACACATGGCCAAAGGAAGTGGCAAGAGGTCTGCTAAAGAATTAAGGCAGAAAAAAACCCAGGATGACACAGAGAAGTGACTCATTCTTAATGCCTAAAGTTGTAATACTTCCAGCTCAAGTTACCAACTCCTACCTGGGCTAAGATAGGTTTTACTTCCTCAGTAAACCAATGTCAAGAGAAATCTAAAACATCAAGGTCCACTTTGCCCAGGGCTTCCATACATTTCTGGCTTCAGGATTCACAAACTTGCACCTGCCCTCATCACCCAACATGTTCATATCCATAGAAAACCTTTCCAATGCTCACAGTGATTTCATGGCTGAGATAGTGGTACCCAGGCTCTAGAGGGACAGGAAATCGATGGCACAGCCAGGGACAGAAATGGGTGGCACTGCAAGGAAGCATCTAAGGCAAGATGACAGCACACCTTGGAGGACTGCTTAGGCCAAAGGCAAGATATTGTAGTTTGCTTGTAGTGGCAGAAATAAATAGAAGTGGCAGTTTTCTAGTAGGGGCAGGAAGGACAGCTGCTACCATCCACATTCACAGGCAGGTCAGTTACCTACGTACCATAAATATCAAAATCCCACATTTCACAGCTCATCTGGATAAAAATATAAACCATGGCAGAAGTGGAGCGGAAAACCACCTGCAGAGGAATTCAAGACCTTATTTAAAACAAAGTACATTCATTAAAAGGCCCAAATGAAGAGGTTAACTACACAGCAACTTATACAACTGTGGCCCTTGCATCACAGGGAATTTCCCCTCTAACAAGTTGGCATTTCCCCTCTAATAAGTCATTCCTAGTGCTGCCAGCACAGCAGAGCTGAAGTTTAATAATGATTGATTGTTCTGAACTTATTGCCATTCTTCACCTTACAACACAGCCAATTCCAATGATCCATACAAATCCGAAGGCAAGATAGAATTAAAAAATTCTGGCAAGGAAAAGAAGGGAAAAACTGCTTTCACCCTGTTTCCTGAACTCTTACCCGGGTGTCCTCACTGATGTATCCACAAGTGACTTTCTCACTCTTTACCCACAGTTCACCTGCCTGGGCCCTGTAAGGAAAGAAGTGCAGAATATTTGAATATGAAGATTAGAGAATCAGTATTTGAGCAAGTAAGAGATGTACCAAAATCTGCACTCAAGGATGACTTATTTAGTTAAAACCTGATCTGTAACCCAAAAGATGTCAAACAGCCATTTCCCTCTGCATCTGCACATTTCCTTGTCCCTGTGTCACCCCAAACAGCAATTGAAGTAACCCGCTCTGAACTATTAATACAGCTTGGGAAAGGGGGGAAATATTCTAAGAGACAAAAAGAAAATTATTTGGCCTTCATCACAGGCCATGAGTGCAGCTGGCTGCCCTACTATTCGTTTCTTTAACCCCAAATCAGAGAGAAGCCTTCCCCCACCCCATGGTGCAGACAGAAATCTGTAGATGAGTAAGAGAACAATAAAACATGAAGGATTTTTCAGAGAAGTCTCCAGTTGGATACTCAGAACTCATGAAGCTAAAGCAATAAGTAACAGTAAGCCCTCAGAGGAGGCACTGACCTGATACCTGCAAATTCGACTTTTTGGGTGACATATGCACATGTGCTGACCTAGGAATGAAGAGTTACATGTGTTAGGTGAAGAGCAGGCTCAGAGTGAGAATAATGTGCATAAAACCCATTCACACTCAAACACACAATTTTTACAACAGAAGTCACAAAATCCATTCAGTGTAGTTACTACTAATAGCTCAGCCTACAGAACCTCTGTAATAGGCAACAGAAAATCACTTTTAACACAGATAAACTCTAACTGGGAGCATTTGCCTAATTCACTGTACTTAGAGGAGCTGAAGACTGCACTTCAGAGATGCAAGCAGAAGATATTCTAATAGCTGCTTATTAAGTGGTACTCTCAGAGAAGGGACACTTCAGCATGCTTCCACTTGAAAAACATTTGGATTCAATTCCTTCCAAATGTAATAAATCATTAAAATTCAGAACATATGCAAAAAAACTCTCAACAGCATTTTCAGTGCCCAGGGCAGCAATCAACATTATAGCAGTGGAGTAGGAAACGATGGGATTTGTTTTTCTACAACACATTTACAACCATTTCTCCAGCTCTGATGTGCCACTCACAGCACAAGATCCTCAAGAGCTGTTGGCACTTTGTCTTTAGTTTTCTGTATTTTGTAAAGCACTTATTTTCTTTCACAGCAAGCAAGGTACAACACCTGTACCCTGCCCAAGGGCAGCAGGGGCCTTACTATGGAGGCACACCAACAGCTAGGAGAAAGATTTTCAGTTACAACTATGCAGTAGCCTCTGTCTCTGTGTTAAATGTAAACATTCTCACACACTGAACTACAGCAGTAGTTGTTCTCATGAGAAAACTTTAGTCCTACAAGAGAAAGAATTCGAAATATTAGATAGCAAGGTACACTTGCTCCCTTGTACGTGCTTTGCGCATGATTGGTTCAGAAAACTATTTACACTGTTTAATCTATAAGGGTCTAGAGTTTGATTGTTAGCCAATCAAGTGTTGCTTGTCACGATGTAGACTATACAAGATTTTGCTTCTAATAAACTAGAGGCTATAAGCCTGATGAACACAAAGCAGCCCTTTGTATGTCTCGTTCATGAGAACAGCGACACCTTACCAAACTCTTCTTCAGTCGCCACATATCCCCACGCCCAATATACTGATCTTTGAATGTCAGCTCCACCAAGTCCAAGGTCACCTCCTGGGAAATGGATGAAAAACACTGCTTAGATTTTACTGGTTGTTTTTAAGTAGGGCCCACCAATCTGTCCATTTAATAACCAAATGTTACAAGAAAGGCCATTCAAAAGCAAGTCAATGTAATATCCCTAAAACTGCAAGATAAAGGGGAAGCCATACAAATAAATACCAAAGTTGTGCATGTACCTTAACTACTGTGAGCTGCAAAACACTGCACAACGTGACCAGAAAAAGCCCAAGGACTAAAGCTGTACTATGAGTCTCAGTGTAGATTGGAAGCTCAAATAAAACAAATTACTGCCATTGTTCATGACATTAAAGAAGCCTCATTTCCTGCGGATTTTTGTCTTGTGCAGAATGTCAGTTCTGACTGCAGCTCCTTTAATAGCCAGGACATTTACAGGAAATGTCTCTCTGTAAGAAGCTCTGTGGTATTAAATAATGCAAATCAAGGCCATGGCTCTTCTTTTGACTAAGCCACTTTCTGTTTTTCTTCACTGTGCCTGGTTCTCATTAATTTCTGAAGTGTAAAGATATGTGAAATGTCTGCATTTCTACCAAGCTCTGTTGAAGCTGGATCATGGAGTTCAAAAAGAGAGCAGAGATGGGAGGGAGAGAAGAGACACATAACAAACCAACAAATAATTCAAAAGTCTAAGGCTCATTTTCTTAGGGAAGAAGACTAAACATCTTTCAATAAAAAAATAAATGCCTTTTCCCCCCAGACTGCTGTAGATGGAAAAGTGACAGGGCTCTGATTTGAGAGAAGGGATGAAATGGATGGAAACAAGTGGCAAAACCACACACCTTTGGGTCAACAACATTGACATGGACATCCTGGTACGGCCGCAGGCGGAACACTTGGGCAACTGTCTGATCCACACTTATCGTTTCTGCCGCGAGAACGAGAAAGGACACAGAGAAGTGAACGTCCTCAGAAGCTTCCAAGGGGTTTACAGGTACAAAAACAACCCAGTGAGACGGTCGTGAAACATAATTTTCAGGCTAAAAAGCCAAGTTTGTTTAAACCATACTCACATTACTAAAACAAAAGCAGATTTAGAACTAACTGCCCGTTTTCTGTTCAAATTCTGATCCTTCCCTTGCTAAACAGACAAACCATTGATTTTCTTATGAAATTAAAATACACACGTTAGCCAATCACAGGTACAGCCCAGTCATGTCACCTTTCCTATGATTTTACTGTGCATAAGTCTAGAGTTTTACCTTTCTGCAAATCTTCCTTAAGTGACTTCACTTGTAGAAGCAAGGGACTAGCATGGAGAAGAGAAAAAAGGTAGACAAGTTGAGATACCAACAGTCTCTCTGGTAAATCACACACTCAAAACTACTTAGTAACATGGACCATAGAGTAAGTTAAAGAGAAACATTAATATTTTCTAGAAAGCTTCATACACCATCCTCTCCACCTGTCTCTCTGTCTTGTTCCTTACACTCTTAATAATTATAAGGTACTCTGGAGGTAAAGATGACACTACAAATGGGAAATTAGGTCACACAAGAACTTCTCAGAGCCTCACACAAGTGTACTGCTGCTTTTCATATACAGGCTGCAGGATGAACAGGTTCATACAGCAAGGCCACAAAATTTTAATTTTGCCTAAGATATACTGTAGGATAGAAAAATAATCCTAAGGTAACAGCAGATCTAGAAAGAGGATTCAGACACTGTAGATTCTATATTCAGGTGCTACTTGGCCTATGGGAGATCAGCAACTGATACCAAACATAAAGAAAGGAAGCACTCTTGCTAAAATTAACCTCTTTACTTCTCTTGAGGCAGAAAAAAATTATGGCAGCATTCTGAAGCAAAGTTCTATCAGCCTTAACAGCCTCTCACTCTAGAAACCACTACACATGACACAGATCCTTTCAGTGCTCCAACCTGACTGATATCAGCAAAGAGAACTCACCTGTATTCATCATTGGGATGTGCAATTTCCACAACATCTCCCAGCTTGATCTGAAGAAATACTTTAGGATTCACCACCAGTTCATCATCTACAAGACATGAACGAACCAAGGAAGTGAACAGATATATCCTAAACACAGACACCTGCATGTTTGCATACAATAGCTCAGGATGCATAAATACACCAAACCAAGATGAAGACATCAGCAAAATGCTTTCTATTCACATGACAGGATCCCTACCCAGCCACTTCAGATCAGCCACAAACAATACAAACAACAGAACTTTCACAAAAGAAGTGTTCAGCAAAAGACTGTGCCTTATTTAGGCAACCAGAATCATCTTCTGTATTTTCATACAACAAACACCAGCAGGAAATCAATAAGATTTATCAACATGCTGTAAGTCTAGAAGTAGGGAGCAATCAAATCAGTGGCACTGTTTTTAGCGCTCAGAAACAACCTACCTGCAGTCATAAGTCACTGACATATATGTCACTCATTAGGGTGACTGAAACACCAGATTAAGAGAAAAGTGTTGCAACAGAAGGGGAGAAGGTAAAAATAAAGCAATTTTATTTTTATATACAATCTTGCTCTCTTCCAATAAATGTTCATTTATTTTGCTGTATCTTGTTACTAAAAAGAGCTTTCCAAACTCTGGCTGGCAATAGTGCTTGTTACATCAAAGTTCCATCTTCACTCTTTTGTTAAAAAGATCGATAAAACAATTGCTTTCAATTAAGTGAGTGCTGGTCTCACTGTTATGAGCTAGGAGATACTGACCACTGCCTCCAAACCCCTTCTTATGTATGACGAGCTTGTACACCTTGTTGGTTCTCATCTTGAGCTCCAGTTCTACTCAGACGCTTCGAGCCAAGACGGTTAAAGGCATCTTGCATATCTAACATAGAAATGAAAGCAAACATAGATCTCTCGTCAACACAAATCGATTCTGTGTGCTCTGCGTGTGAACACAGCACCTTGTCCCGGCCGATTTCACCGCAGCGCGGCAGAGCTGCGCCCAGCAGAGGGGAGTGCGGGGCAGCTACAGGTATAGGCAGAAGGAGGGAGGAACCTAAAAGTGTGCTTTTCAAATAGATTAAAGGGCTGAGCTTGCGGGTGTGCTTGGCAGAAAGTCAACTACCGAGCTACAGAGTCGTGGTAGGAAAAAAGACTCCGTACACCCAAAACTGCTTAAAACAAACTCTGTAACTTGGAACTGATACGGGTCTGGAAAGAAGCGTCGCTCGGTGCTGCGAGCCGGCTGACCGACACCGAGGACGCCACAAAGAGCAGGGCCGGAGCGGAGAGCAAACAAACCCGAGCAGTTAAAGTCCGCTGCCGTGCCTACAGTCATTACGCAGCTATGGAACCGCTGCGTCCACGCGGCTGCTCGCTTATAAGGGAAAGAGAAGCCCACCGAGACATCCGAGTTCCTGCCCGGAGCAGCAGCGAGGGGCAGTCTGGCACACGGGGCCCGCCAGGGTCCTTACCCGCACGGGGGGCAGCAGCGCAGAGCGAGCAGCGCGGCGGCTCACGCCAGGGCCCTGGGGAAGGACACCGGCAGGAACGGCACAGTTCGGGCGCGGAGGGAGCTCGGACGCCTTAACGCTCTGTGCCGCTTACAGGCGCCACGGACCGAGCCAGCTTCAGGACAGCGCGGCCGAGACCAGTCGGGACCAACCGTGCTGCGACAGAGCACAGCACAGCACAGCCCCGGCCCTGCCCTGTCCTGTCCTGTCCTGTCCTGCCCGCGGAGCGTCCGAGCNTGTCCTGTCCTGTCCTGTCCTGCCCGCGGAGCGTCCGAGCGCGCGGCCCTGACCTGGCGGTGCGTGTCCCACGGGTACCGCGCGGCACTTCCGCGTCCGGAGCCGCGCGCCACGTGACACCCGCGCCGCCACCGCGGGAAGGAGCGGGCGGGACACGCCCACCGCAGGAGGCGGGGCCTGAGGGAGCTCTGCCCGGTGAGGGGGCGTGGTTACGCGGGGAGGCGGGGCCACAGCAACGTCTGCCGGGTCTGTGCGCGCGGCGGTGCCGGATGCGGAAGTGATGCGCGCAGGGTGGGGCGGGGCAGGCGCGCAGCAACGGGGCCGGCGGCCGCCGCCGCTCAGGTACCGGCACCGGGCGGGGCGGGACGTGGGGGTGTCCCGGCGCGGGCCCGCCTCTTGCGCCCGCCGCCCTCCGGGAGTTGGAGCGGGGCCGAGTGGTCGGCGGGGGCCCAGCCCAGCCGGGGCGAGACATCGGCGGTTGTGTAATTACCGAGAGCGGCGGTCTCCGGTGCGCTGCTGCAGGGCGGCTGTAGACCCTCGGGCACGGCCGGTGCGGGGCTCGGGCCGGGTCCGTCGGCGCTGCCGCGGCGCTTGAACAAAGGGTCGCCCCCGGTGCAGCCGCGGCTGGGCTCGGGCAGCATCGCCGGGAGGGTGATGCTCTCCCAGGGAGCAGTGGCCTCGCGTGTTCCCAGGAGGCTGGCGCAAGTTTCACCTGCTTCTGTACGGGCAGAGATCAGCGCTCGGCTGATCAGCCCATGTTTGGGTAAACTGAGTAGCTGATGCTCTTCTAAAGGCCTGGCTTAGCCCGTTCCTGCCCGTGAGCCTTCAGGAGCGATTTAACGGCGGCGTTTTCACGTCGGGGTTTTCCCGGTGCCGACGGGAGCGGTGTCAGGTCAGCCAGAGCTCCTGACCCGTGCTCACGAAGCAGCTGCCGCGCACTGGGCGTTCGGTTCTGGGCTGAAGAGGATCCGGGACTGTGTCCTGGCACAAGGCATCCTCTGTACAGCGTGTCAGGTGCTCACATGAGAGAAGCTGAGAGGCACAGTCGGCTGGCTGATGGCTTAGAAAGTGTTCGTTTGAGGCAGAGAATGTGAAGAAAAGTTGGATCTTTTTTCCAAAAACTAGAAACTCGTGAAAATCCCAGGAAATCAAACGAGTTCTAGTGAAGGAGTAGGATGTCTAATACAAGCTCCAGTGATTTGCTTTATAACCTCAGGTTTTTCTGAAGATATGGTTCAATCTGCAGGGAGATGTTTGAATGTGAAAATGAGGCTTGGGAATACTTATTTGTCTCTACTCTTTTCATTCATGAAGCATTTCCTTAGATACTCAAATGTTTCTCAGCTCCTTTCTTAAAGACATATTTGGAAGTATCTTTCTTACACATATATACTTGAATCTTGAGGAATTAAGCTTTTCATTTTAATCTAGTCCAGGAGTTGGACTTCAGTGATCCTTGAGGGTCCTTTCCAGCTCAGGATTTTTTATGATTAATCCTATGTACGTTGTTTTAACATTGCTTTTATTTTTAGGATAAACTGCAAAGCTCAGGGCAACTGATCTCCAACAGCCCTGATGCTCTCATCTGGGGTGGAGTCTCTCCTTGATTCTCCTGTGTCTGCTCTAGTAGAGGAGTTGTACACTGGACTGCCCAAGAGCATCTCCACGGAACTCATGGCAGTGCCAGGGCCCAGCCTTGGATTGGATGCACAGTCTGATGGGCTGGTACCTGTCCTGGCACACAGGGATGGGCCATGGACTTCCGCTGTAGGAGACTTCTGCCAGAAGACAGAGGATTTGGGTGATATGCTCCAGGTGATTGCTCATGGACCAGAATCCTTTCCTGAAGAATTACTACAGGCTGGAGACCTTGAAGAGGATGAAAAAAGCAGAAAAAGACACTTTAGGAAACAAGACTGTTCTAGTGATGGATACCAGAAAGAAGATGAAGAGGCACAAGGTGCTGAGGACCATCATGCGCAATGTTGTCCTTTAACTCTGGGGGAAAGTCGGTCAGAACAAGTAAGTGAATGCAGAAATCAATCCCTGTGTGATAATTTGAATTTAGGGTTAGAGTCACTAGGCAGTGGGTTTGGCCATGGGTTCCTGGTTCTTTTTTGTGTCTTCTGGTATAGAATCATAGAATGGTTTAGGTTGGAAGAGGACCTTGAAGATCACCTAGTTCCAACCCCCTGCCATGGGTAGGGACACCTTGCACTAGACCAGGTTGCTCAGAGCCCTGTCCACCTGGCCTTGGACACGTTCAGGGTATGTGGGTGTCAGTATCTGGATTATTGTGAGTCCAGTGAAAAATCAGACTATAGTTCAGTAGACCAGCTGTATTTTAAAATACTGATGTTTTCACTTTCTTAAATACTGTTGGAGTGGTGTAAGGCAGATATGTAACAAGGTGCACAGCTGAGTGTTTTACCTTAATTATTGGGTGTTGCATAATGCCAAAATAATTTGTGTGTTTAATTCCAAATTTTGATATCCGTTTTTCTGAAAGTTTGTGAAATTAAAATTATTAAATTCTTTATAGTCATTCAGTTTTCCAAGATGAATTTTCACATATTTCTAAGTGCAGGTAGTTTGGTTGTGGGATCATGGTTTGGTGTTTTTGCTGGCAGACCTAGGTCATCTGGGTTTGTGATTTTGAGCCCAGGCAAGGAGTAGTAGAAAGCAAGTCCTAATAGAGACAGAAAATGCACACATCTTCCCAGAAGTCTAGTGGTAGTGGTTTGGTGGTGTGAGCTAGACTTGGAGACTGGATCACTCTTCTCATTCCAGTTTTCAACAATTTGCATTTTAAGCCACGTCCTTACATTTTAGCTGCCACGTTACAAGACTTCATTGCTGCTGAATACAGGTGTTTCGGGGTACATCCTTAGTGCTTGTGTGAAGCACTTGCAGTGCAAGGCTGCCTCTGGCCAAGGCTGATATGTCTGGAGGTTTCTTAGTGAATTTCTTGTTCTGAACTAAGCCAGCAGAGCTGATGCAGTCCCTGAGACATGACACACTTCAGAAAATCCAGCCATTTCCACTGCTATTTCTGCCTTGTTTCAGGAGGACCCGCACTTAAACCAGCAAGAGGCAAAGTCTTTGAGAACCTGTTACACTGAAATTGCAGGATCTCTGAGGAACACAGGTAGTTATTTTAGCTGTACATCCCTATCCAGCCCCTGCTTCTCTCGCAGTTATTTGTTGTTGATTTAAATGAGTGATTGTGGGATGGCTCATTTTATGGTAGAAATGATTACCCTATGTAGCTATAACAATATCAAAACTTAATGCTTTACTATCTCCTGGCAGTGTATGTACTTTTCCTTTTCTGTAGATGTCTTTTAGTTATTTGTTTCAAATACTTATTTACCCCAAAACAGAAGAGGTTGTTAATAGCAGATGTTTTGCATTTCCTTTGGTTTCAAAGATGGAGTATATGAGAGTAGTAAGAGCATGTATATATAGAAAAGTATTACTCATTCATTTTTGAGTGTTCTAAAAAATAAAAATAAAAGTGCAGAATCCAAAGAAAGAGGACAACTGAAGTAATTACTAATTTCATTATGATCCTCCATAATCTTGTAGCTCCAAGTACTTTGGTCACTTTGCCTGCATCTGGTAATTATTTTCTTTTTCCCTCCATGCTATCTTTACTTAATCTTGTATTTAGCTGACAAATGCCATCTAGTCTTGGTGCTTACTAGAAAATAGGGAAAAGCTCTGCAGAAGTCTGAGTAAATATCTTCCCTCTAAAGTTTTGATTAGGAAGATATTCTACAGTAACTGTAATTTTTTTAATTAGCACCTTCTTTGTGATTTTACAGAAAAAGTTTATGAATAATCCAAATTACTTGGGCAGATGAGATTTGTCTTGTTTTCCTATGGATGAATTACTGACAGGCATGCCTTCAAGGAAGAAGAAATGGAAATGGCCACTCAATGCACAGTCATATTTCTAGGCTGGAGCAGATAAACTATGCTGAGTTTTGATGGTACAAATAAGCATTATAATGTTGGCCATGGGTTTCTGTGTGTTAAGTTACAGGACCTGCATTTACCTAGTTTGATATTAGAGGAATCTGAAATATACGGGACTTGGAATGCCTGCTGTTCATGGGAATGTCTGTATTGGAAAGGATCGTGTTTGTTGCCTTAGCTTAATAGTGGAGTAGTTTCTTTTTTCCTCTAAAGACTTGTAGTAAAATTTGTTAGCATCAGTTCTCACTTCTAAGAACATTTTGGTAACCAGCACTGCACAGAGTGGTGTGTACAACACCAGAAGGTACTTAATAAGCTGAATGCCTTCTAAATCTAGCATATGGTTCTGATTTGCTTTATTTTTTTTTTCTTATGCAGAAGAAAACCAAGCAAATGTTCAGGTGACAGCTGAAACTCTGCCAAAGCTCACTGAAGAAGTACAAGGTATGAAGGCTGATGGGACTAGGATATTTAGTAAAGCAGAATACATGAATGACAGAGTGAGTAAAGGTCTTCCACCTGAGAGTAGTCAATGCCCAGATGTAGGCATAGTCATGGCCAGAGCTGGGGTTTCAGAAACCAGCATCTTAGATTTTTTAGAGCCTTTAAAAGTCATGGACATTGGACCAGCTACAGATCATCCACAAGAAACAAGTGACTATGGTGGGTCAAAAGCCCATACTGCCATGCCATTGAGAACAGGGGGCAATGGTGTATCTGTTTTGGGGATTAGAGAAGAAAAGTTACCCAGAAGAAATGCTCTTAATGAATTCAGTACGTCATTTGCTAATTGCCAGACTTGTCAGCAGGATGAAGAAAGTGATGCTTATGACTTCTTTAAGGGTCCTGTACCTGAACAAAATGAACCTCATGAGTTGTTCTCAGTAGAAAGCTGTAGAACACTCTCCACGCAAAGTTCTGAAGTTTTATGTGCAGGTCTGAAAAGCACCTGTTATCTGGACTTTGGAAAGATGCCACTAGAAAGCAGTTCTGCAGTTCATGGGATTATCAAAGAATGCCCCCAGAAGTACCTTCCCCAAAACATCAAACATTACACTCTTTGTGATCAGGGAACTGGATTTTTAGAAAACCAAACCTCCAAATCTGTACCAGTAGAGCAGATCTCAGTGGTTAGGAACAAAGGATTATCTAGTGCAAAAACTGATCCTAGGCAATTAAGTGCTACTGTAGGAAAATCATACAGTTCTGAATCTGAAGAGGCTGTTGAAGTCTGGAGAAAAATTGCTGTGGGAGATAACACTGAAATTTGTAGCTGGCCTGAAGCTCAAGAGGTTGCTAATTCTAAGCACTGTCATTCTCCAGTTTTTAGTTCTGTTGCTTCATGTCCTGAGAAGTTCTCAAAAGAAAAATTTAAAATATTTCAATCAGGAGGCAGTAAGTTGAAAAACGACCAGTGGCAATTCTCTGTCAGTGACCCATGCAAGGATGACATAAAAGAAAATTGTTTGTGGGTGGAAACGAGTAACATTGCTTCCCATGAAACTGGGCAGAGAGACACTTGCTTCTGTAGTACTGCCAGTAAAATTCCTCCTCTCAGTAACCACAGCTGTCTTGATCTTAGTACCAAGCTAGAAAAAGACTCACCCAAGGCACAACTGCTTGAAAAGGAATCTGGGAGCAATACAACATCAGAAGAGTTGGTTTCTGGTTTAGTTGGAGCTGCAGAAGCTGATAGTAGTGACAGCTTATCCACTGGGAACAAGACAAATTTGTTTTATACACTAAATGTAACTCTACCTCCTGTTTTACAAAAATCAAGAGAACCTCATTATAATGAGTGTCTTCCTTGTACTGCTAATGAAGTTTCATGCAGGGACAAGGCTTGGGATAATCTGTCTGGAAAAGAATTAATTGGTGCTTCTGGAACAACAGCAGAACAAGTTGCTGAAGTTTTGCTTCATAAAGACAAATTCAAGTGTTCTGTAGGTTCCAGGACTTTTGGTAACCGGAATACAGCAAACAAAGCATCCCAAATGAACATAAAATCTTCTGCAGGAAATGCGGAGAGAGTGGTCACTGGTTTAGAAAACAAACATTGTCACACATGGAATTGTAATAATCAGAGTGTAAAAAACCAGTGTACAGCTGCCAGTACTTCCTGTATTTTATCAGGGAATACATGTATGGATGAAATTTGCCTGAACAGTCATTCTTTTGGTGTTGAAGTTGATAAGATTAAAGAAAATGATAATTTGGAAGGAGAGCCTTCATCAGGCTATAACAGTAAAGAGGCAATCATCTTTCCAGAAGCACACCCCCTCTTGGCACGTGGATCTCTTCTTTGTGAAAATGACTGGGGCAACAGAGGTATAGCTCTGCATGGGATAAATGACATTCCCACAGGAAAAACCATGTCTTGCTCAGCATATACTGCAGAGAAGTCTACTGCTACCTTGGCAGGAGATGAGATTTCAAATAAGAATGTGGAGGGTGCGGAACAACTTGATCTTTGTAAAGTAATGGGCAGTGAAATTGTTTGTGACAGAGATAAGGCAAAGGAACAGACTGGCATATGTGCTTCCCAGAGAGATGAATTTGATAAAACAAGAGCTGTGGATTCCCCAAACACTCCTGAAGGCAATCAGAGAAATAAGACTAGTGAACAGCTATTAGTCAGATATGTGAACAAAAACACCTGTGTTTATAATTTTGGATTTTACAACTCTCTGTCAGGCCCATGGAAGAAAGAACTTGACAGATGTGAGCAGGAAGAAATGCCATTGCTCACAGCTGATCTCTCAACCTGTGATCCATGCCCAGCACCTGACAACATGAACATTCCAACACAAGATGGCCAAACAGAAGAGACCCTCTGTTTAATGGGAAATCACTTTCATCCATGTCAGAGTGAGTTTGATGGCCCAGTGCTGGGCAAGGAGCAACATTTAGAAAGTTTAACCAATCAAACAAACACTGGCTTACAAACCATGGGTGGTTCTGTGGAAAGAGACGAAACTGGTCCTAATCACAGTGTAGAGATTCTGCTAAAAACAGATGGTGACCTGCCTCTGTTAGACCATAAATATGCAAGAGAAGTCAGGTTTGAAGGAGCTCTACAAGAGAATGTAATGGGTTTGGACTCTTTAATTGGTATGAAAAATGAAGATTCTTCAGGATACATCGGCTCCATCAGTGATCTAACTGAACAGAAGACAATCAGGCTACAAGAATGTGAGAACAGATGTGAAAGAAACAGTAAAGGAGCTCTTGAAGAAAACTTTTCTGATGACAAGCCACATTGCTCACAGCAGGCTTGTTTTATCAAATGTGCAAAAGAGAAAGCAGAGCTGGTGTTTGCAGGAAACAAAACACAGCAATCTTTGCCAAAGATGAAATGGTTGGTGGAGAACCAGGAAAATACAATTGGTGCTCAGTTTTTGCCCATTTCATCAATTAATGCAAGTCTTTCAAACAGGCCAGAAAATAGGAATGTGCTTTCAGATACGGGAAACAGAGGAAGTCTGAGTATAACTCCTATCTTAAATAACTCTTGCCCACAGTTAACTTTTGAGCCTGGTAAAGAAACTGATGCTCAAAGGAGCATTGGTCCATCTCATTTTGGAAAGTTTGACATCCAAGAATCTTGCATGGAGACTCAGGCAGATTCAGAAACTGTGTCAGCTCCGAACTCTCTGCCTGAGAAGGAAAAGCTGTGTATGTCACCTGAGAATACACAGAGAGATAATTGTGATTCATCTTCTGCTGAAGTTTTTAGCAAAGATACTTCAATGACAAAAATCCTTTCTGTAACAATTTCTGTTAAGAGAAAATCCAGCAGTATTGAGGTTCCATGTTCAGGGAATGAATCAGCAGCTGGCTCTCTGAATGGTGCCAAAAGCTCAAGAGTTTGTGCCCACAGCAAAGAAAGTCTCAAACGTGAAGGGCTTTGCACACCAACTGTGAAAGACATGGACCCGAGCTCACCGAAAGATCCTCCTGGTGAAGAGAAATTTAAGAATACAGATAAGCCAGAAAATATAAATGTGCTTTCAGATACAGAAAACAGAGAAAGTCTGAGTATAACTCCTATCTTAAATAACTCTTGCCCACAGTTAACTTTTGAGCCTGGTAAAGAAACTGATGC